>JBAMBR010002722.1:0-209403 GCA_037044475.1 Zaprionus obscuricornis
CGTTAAGACGACCAAATCGAGGGCCAAAGTCGACGACGACGACGAAGACCAAGTTTATTAGTTCGTGCCTTCATTTCGTAATTACTTCAATTGATTTTGCGCTGCTGATGGCTTTGCCACGGTCGAGGCAGTGCTAGATCCAAAGGTGGAGACAGTGCCAAGGGAATTGAGAAGCCAACGGGATCTAAACCAAACCAAACGAATTGAACGGAACTAAACCAAAAACTGAAACTTAAACTCAAACTCAAACTGAAACTTCATTGCGACTCTTTGCGCGCTTCGTTGGCTTTGATTGTAAATCAGTTTACTTTGCCATTTAGAAGCATTTGTGTTGCTGCTGTTGTTGTTAATGCTGCTGCTGCTGCTGCTATGTAGACTTGACTTGCAATTGTATTTGTGTATTTCTGTTGGCAGTTGCAACTTGCCAGTTGCCAGTTGCCGTTTGCTTTTTTTGCTGCTTGTTGTTTGCCTGCCTTGGTTTTGCCTTGTACAAAAGGTGAAATCACGATTTTCAAGTGCATCGCCATCGATATACTACAATGAGTACAAGCCAGTGCAGGCCAGGCCAGGAACTGCTTGGCCGCTGCAAATTGTAACTCTAACTGTACAACAGGTTCAAAGTATCTCTTAACAGGTACGCCTGACAATGCTATTGCTATTTGCTGGCAAAATTGGTGCCCTGTCTTCAACAGTCAGCAAGAGAGAGAAAGAGAGAGAGAGAGAGAGAGCGAGAGAATTGTATTTTAAAGTTAGCTTTAATTATCGCCAAGCATTTCAGCGATTTTCAACCAAAACTAAGCAAATAAATTTAAAATACTTGCCAAAAGTTAATTAGTTTTTTTTTTGGGTTTAACTGTGTCTTAAGTCTAAGCCAAGTATAAAGTCGAATCAAGAAATCACTCAATTAGATCAACTCAGCGAAAGGCTACCTACCAAAATAATAATAATAACAACAACAACAATAACAAGAGCAAGAAACATTTTGGCAATAACTTGCAGGCTAAAATTGCCTGTGAGTTTTTGACGTGCATATTAATAAAAATAACAAAACAATGGCCTCAAAGTGGCCAGAAAACTGGCTATAAAACTGAACAGCATAACAACTAACAGCGTGTGAGGTCAACATAAGGCATCATAAGCAGCTGTACGACTCAACGACTCAAAAACTTAACAGCTCAACAGCTCAACGACTCACGTGATAATCATGTGAAAATACTTTGATTTAATAAAGTAGCCAACATTGGCAGCAATGGCAGCCAACTATAACAATAATTTTGCAGCCTTAATCGCATCTAAACGTTAAGGCTAAAGCTCGCAGCTGCGAACCGAATGCTGGGTCCGTCCCTCCCCCATCCCCCTTACAGGTCAGATGGCAGCCGGCAAAGTTCGCCAGCATCAACACCTTGACTAAGGTTGAAGATGATGCCAGGCTGCAATGTTCAGTGTTTTGGCTGGTCCCTGGTCTACGTTGTGGCTGACCCATGGCTGGCTAATTGACAGTATCGTGACTAAAATCAATTTGTTGTGTACAGCAAAAGCAACAAATTTTACGTTGTTGCTGCTGCCGCTGATGCTGATGCTGTCGCTGCTGATGCTGATGCTGTGGTCGCTAATGTTGTTGTTGGCGACGCTGCTGATCCCTCTATGAATGATTTACGATGCGTCGTAGCGTTGTAGCGTCGTATGACCCCAAAGTTCGACGTTGTTGAAACATCAAAAAAGCTAACATCAGCCCAATCCCGGTTGTAGGCTCATAGTCATCGTCATAGTCATCGGCATAGTCATAGTCACAGTACCAGTCCTGCTTAGGAGTTGCAAAGCTTGCCGCAGATTATGTGTTTGTCAGTGACGCCCGCTCATAATCAGCAGCACATAAACAACAACATTTGCTGACCACCGCATTGATCAGACGGAAGACGAGATCGTTGTGATCGTTGATGTTCGAAGATGGTCGAAGATCGCCAAATGATTTTCACTATAGACACACAATATACTATCATACATAGTAGTATATACTAATACAATAATATACAGACGTTGCCCGAAACGAACATAATCAGCGGTGGGTGTCCAACAGTGAATGGGCATGGATTGGGCATAGCTCAATAGCCATATTGTTGCAATGACTAGTAACAACAACAGCAACAATAACAATAACAACAACTTTAATAGGCACGATCATCAAGATGATCATTACGTTTGTTTATTGGCGAAAATGTAGAAATTTATTGCTCATTTGTTATTATGAGTAAAAAGTCATAGCAGTTCTTACACTTTGTACTTTGACAGGTAAATCGTCATAAGATTGACACGCCTACTAACGCCTACCATACAATACACCCACCGCTACCTCTTCCGATCGTAACAGGCCAGAGGTAAGTGTCTTATGTTAAATGTGCATTAAGCAGACATTATCAGCAATCAGCGGGTGACTGTCTGCACAACATTATGGCAAATTAGTGGAGCCTACGATTCCCAAAAAACACGTAATCGAGTGAAAAACTATGGATGGATGCGTTGATTCGTTAAAGAGTTGATTACTTTTATGATTTCTCTCTCTCTCTCTCTCACTCACTCACTCAGTCAATCACTTTCTTTCTATATTTAATTTTCCAACTGTATATAGAGAATGTTATGTTATGTTAATTAGAATTACTGATCGATACTTAAAATACAATATTTCGTTTTGCTATTTATAAATGCTGTCCAACTGATTAATGGGCCCGACCTTAATTTACATTATAATAGACTACTAATAGAGATAGTTCAGCTAAAGGTTAATTCATAAGACAATTAAACAAATTGTCATGCATCATATATACCTATATATATATATATATAACCATACCATAACTTATCAAATATTATCTCATATCAATCAGTTTTATACACCTTTGAACACAACACATTATTCATATATCAAATATTTCATATATCTAATATTCAATTCTTCGCAGCTTAACTTTTTCCTTTGAAAGAAAAAAAACAAAAAAAAAACTTGACTTTATGCAGTTCGACTTGAAACGAGTTCAGCAGCCTCTCGTTTAGCTGCTCTACTGCTGTCATATTGTGGCATAGCCACCGTGAAATGACGTGATAAAGTCACGTAATTAAAATATGAACAGCGTTCATCTATTGGCCCAACATTTGTCTATGGCCACAATTTTCATGCTCCATTCCCTGTGGTAGTCAACAAAAAAAAAAACTTCTGCTCTATTTTAAATAAATGTTTTGTGGCTGCCAAGCAAAAATAAAAAAAAAAAAAAAAAATATTATTCGTCTTAGCTCAAGGATAGAAAACTTGGCATCGGCAGCAACACGATGTGCGACTCTCACGGATGCGACTGCAACTGCAACTGCCGCATCTGTCGGCTATCAGTATACGATGGGCCACAACACATGGTGGGATGTAACCATCAGCTCGTTCCTTGCTCTCGCTGCTGTCTACCAGGCTGGCAGCAGGCTGCCTGGTTGCCTTGCTGCCTGGTTGCCTGCTTGGCAAAAAGCAGCTTCAAGCTGCGGGAGCTAATAAATTTTTTTTTTAAGTCAGTCGACTGTTGTCTGTTTGCTGCCTGCCGCTATTGATCGTTAAGTAAATTGTCTGCAATTATGCCAAAAGGGAAAATAATAGAAATTATAACGAAAATACTGTTGACTTTGTGTGTCGAGCGGATGAAATTGTGGGAAGGTTCCGCCACAGTCACCGCAACCATCTTTAACAGCCTTCCACTTCCACATTCAATTCACTTCACTTCACATTCGACTTCACTTCAGCAACATTTTATTGAGCTTCGTTTAGTTTTATTTCAGTTCCCATTTGTTGTTGTGCATAAGTGAAGAGACGCGTCGCTGATCTTGTTGTTCCTCTTGTTGTTGTTGTTGATTTTTATTGTCTATGCATGTATTGAATAAATGCTGGTGCTCATAATTTTTCTCTTAGGTGGCAAATTGCTAGCTGTTTGCTGTTGCAGTTGCACTTCCATGTGGGTCAAAATGCACACGAATATCAAAGCGTTCGTTCAATTCTTTTCAAAGTTTTAGCATCTTGACATTCATATTTATAACTCGTGCAAATTTATTTAATTGTTTGCTGATAACTGCAACTTACAATGCCCCCAAGATTCTCTGCCCACATAGCCAACAAACATTTTGTTGTTATTGTTGTTGTTGGCCAAGTATCACTACAGCGCACATACACAGTAGGCCAAAAACTGAGACTAGCTAACAAAATTTTAGTTAGTATTGACTGACTGTCTGTCTTGTTGTCTCTCTGGCTGACTGTCTTGTTGTCTAGCTGCTTGGCTGCTTAGCTGACTGGCTGACTGACAACTGAGTGGACAACTGGCTTAAAGTCTTGGCATTCGACTTGTTTCGGGCGACTATCGACATGTTACATCCGTGGCGACTATCGACTATCAACTCACATTCAATTAACATGGCCAACAACAACAACAGCAACAACAATATCAATTAAGCAATTGCCATGCGACGCTAATAATAACTATGCCACGCCTCATAATCATCATTGCCCAAACAATTTCAGAACCTCAGACTGTCATACTGTCAACTAGAGCAACTAAAGATTGAATAACATACAGCAGACTGATCTCAGCACTGGACATTTTTACATTTGAGTTCAGCAGTCAAAATTAAAACGAGGGTAGCTTTAACAATATACCATAATATTATATGCATATAGTCTAAATATATGTGCTGCTTATCTATAGTTTGCCATCTACGCTAAGAGCAAGCAGTTAGCTAACTTCAATTTCAGCTTTCTAACTTTATTTATTTAACACATTTTCTTTGAGTGACCCTCGCAAAATGCATACATATTGTTAAAGCCCAACAAACTATTGCTTGTTTGATTGACTGACGGACTGACTGAGTGAGTGACTGACCAAGTGACTGTAGCTATGTTTATCCTGCAGACATTTGATTGATGCATGTTCGTGCCGCATACAGACAAACTGCTTAATTGGCGCATATTCATGACAAGCTGCAGGCAGCAGGCAGCAGGCAGAGCGAGGCAGCAGTACAAAAAAAAAAAAAAAAAAAAATGCAGATTACATAAACGTCGAGAGGTTGACAAATGTTTAGGCAGGACTTTGATCCTGTTTTCACACATTGTGCAACACGCCCAAGTTGGACAACTGGATCAAAAGATATTTCTGTTTTTAGAGGGAGCTCGACATGCGAGACTTTACCTCATGTGCATGTGTGTGTGTGTTTGTGTTTGTGTATGTTGACATGAATATGTTGCCCCGCCCGCGCATTGTCACTATTTCGATGCCAATTGGAAATCGCAACGGTGTAAAAATATTTGTGTAACTGAATTCGATTTTTGTTTTATTTTTCATTTTTTTTATTTTTTTTCAATTTTTGTAATTTATTTATTTTATTTTATTTTTTTTTTTTGTTGTTTGTTTCTATTTTTGATTGCTGCAGTTGATGCCGTTGATGCATTTCAAATGAGTTGATTTATGGCAACATTTTGGCTGGATTTTCAATGACTGAATGACTGAATGACAGACTGACTTACTGACTTACTGGCTGACTGGTAGACTGAATTTTGCTAACAGCCTGCTGGCTAACAGCCTATAGCTGGCCAACAGGCTGTTTCACTGTCTACCTGGCTGACTGTCGCAGCGCATGAATGAAGGCTTGTTGATGTTGTGACAGCTCCAAAAAAAAAAAAAAAATAGAAGAAAAAAAAAACCAAAGAACTGGCCAACTCAGGCAAAGTTGCTTGGAAAAAAAAAAGACATGTTAAACTGCTTTAATTACTCAGCCAAGAGGCAGGCAACTGTACAACTGTACAATTGTACAATGTGTAGTATACAAATGTATATTTTGCATTTTGAGGCCAAAGATTTATGAGAATTTATGCCGCGCCCAGTTTTATGTTTGTTTTACTTGAGATCGGTTGCAGAGCGGCCCTTTAGCCAAAAGGAAAGTTTGCTTGTTGGACACATGCGGACGACTTATCTTAACTGACCTGCAGATAGTTTGTATTTTTTTTTCTTCAGTTTTTTTTGGTTTAGTTTTGTTTTGTATTTGACTCCCACACGAGCAGAGAGCAAGAGCAAGAGCAAGAGCAACAGCTAAAGCGACACGAATTGTAACCAAATGGCACACATGCTGCCCCCCAGTGGTGTCCTCCGCTTTGGCCTCGTCTCTACTGTGCAAGTCTGAGCAAGCGACTTTGATAAATTCCGCACAGACACACACGAGCATTTGAATAATGAAGCGGGGGACTCAGCCTCGGTTTCAGCCTCTGCCATCAGCATCCCATGGCTGTGGCCTGCAGGCTGACAGTCAGAGCAGTGTGGCAGCCAAAGCAGCTGAAGCAGTCAAACAGAAACTGGCCATAGCCCTGGCGGCTGTTGGGGGCATCAATCTGTCAACGCCGTCGCGTTTGTTGCATGCGCGTGCGCACAGTTTGAGTTCGATGGGTTTTGTGCCACTGGCGGCCTGGCAAAAAGGCAAAGTCAACAGTAACAACAACAACAACAATCTACAAAAAAAAAAACCAACAACAACTGCAACAACAACAAGAGCAATAAGAGCAAAATGCAACAGTTAAATCGCGTGCCGCATGGTTGGCGCAGCTTTGTCGCCGGCGTGGGTCGTCTATCAATTAAACAAAGCGGTTGCTGCGACTGCTGCTGCTGCTGCTGCTGCTGCGGCTGTTTGCTGCTGTTACTGCTGCTACAATATCAAATGCAAGGCCGGCATGACGGCCACCCAAAACGCTTTACGCTATAGGTATGCTGTGTATGCTATGTTGCTCCAGTTGCCTTTTGTGGCATCAAACACTGGCAGGCAACGTTGTCGCTTCCGCTCTGTGCTCTGTGCTCTGTTAACCAGTTTTATTTTACTCACCACCCTGCACCCTTTTGGCAAGCTATTGCTCTTGCTCTATTTGCCTCTTTCTCTCGTTGTCCTGGAATTGGCGACATGGCGCATTATTTAACGACACAATTCGTGCAACTCCCACGCATGCAAAACAAACTGAAAGCGAAAAATGTGCATAGAGTTGTGCCGCTTGATGCTTTGCTGCGCGCTGCTTACTGCTAGCTTACTGCTTGCTTGCTTAACTGATGCCCCAGCGACCGAAATTGGCGCAAAAATGTCACCAGGTTGCACTCCCTGGATATGCATCGATCATCGCAGCAAAATGTCAAATTGGCGGCGCGTTTATCGACCCACAAAAAGCTGCTTTAATGTCAGTTAAGCAATTTGACAAATGACTTGAGATACACAACACAAACAACAGAAACAACACAAACAATACAACAACACAAACAACACAACATTGAATAAAATGTTGAAAGCTGCGTTCAGTGCAAACTCAAACTCAAACTCAACTCGACGAGATGAGAACTCAGCTAAATTTCGATACAGTCAGAGTTACAGCTATACAAACATATATACAGCGAACATTTAAAGATACAGATATATATATATATATATAGCTACCTGTGTGCACACACATATCGTTCAATTGGGGTTATCGACTGCGCCTAATCGACGATAAAAATGTTTGCCAGCATGTTAAATCAGTTGTTGGCAATTTTTTGCCAGCAAATCGATGCCATCGCCATCATAAATGTTTTTTTTTTTGAGCAGATTTGAGGAGCGTTTCAAAAAAAAAATTCAAGTATATCACATTTCAACAAACAATAACAACAACAACAACAACAAGAGTAGCAGCAGCAGTAACAACAGCAGCAGCAGCAGCAGCAACTGCCACAAATTACACGCAGCTCAACGACAAGAAGCATTAATAATTGGTTAACTAAACGCAATATCAAAGTATAGTGGCAAGCGTTATCAATAAAAAAAAAAACTGTTCAACGGCCACGCCCTCACACGCACTAGGAGCAGTTTAAGGCAGACATCTGGCAAGCTGGCGCGAGCTGGCGAGCTGGCGATCTGGCGACTGCCTGCTGCAGGATGGATGACAAATTGCGCAAATCCATGAGATAGTTTTGTTGGACAGTCGCAAACATTGCAATGCAATGCATTGCATTGCATTTGCCAAATTGCATAATATGCAACTTAGATTTGTATCTTTTTGCATGCGGCAACGAGCTGCTAGCCATGTTGTTGACTCAAAACGCTGTCAAAATGGCAAAGCAAAAATGATTCGTGAGATAAAGACTTGGCGCATAAAAAAAAAAAAAAAAAACAAAAAAACAAAAACACAAAAACGCCAACGAAACCAAACAAACAAATGAAGCACTCGCAGCACACTTTAAGCAACAGTGCTGCATGTAACTTGCAGCATATAGCTTGAAGCTAGCCCAGAGAGCTGGGCTAGGCCAGGCTAGGCCACTGATGGTGGTCAGCCATGAGCATTTAATAAACAATTTTTGCACCATTTTTTAAGGCAGGCGGCAAAACTAAAAATGTTGCTGCTGCTGCTGCTGATGCTGCTGTGACTACAACTTCTGCTGCTGTTGCTGATGTTAATTGCCATCGTTAGCTGGTCATCTGCAAGCAAGGCTTATCAATTATTCAAACTAAACAGATCGATGGCAATTAGCCAGACTAAGCGTCTAATTAAGTTGCCCCTGCAGTTGCAAACCCGTCGATGCGATGATCGCTCTGATCGATGATCAATGATCGAGCGTTAGTGTCGCGTGTTAGTTAGCAACAATTTTGGTTATGCAGCTGTGATGCCAATGCCAGTTGCAAAGATATATTTACAACTGTCTACAAAATCAAATCACACTATTTATTCAATCTGCAGAATAGATTAAGAGCAAGTCTAATTAAAATTAAATACTAATTATGTAGTTGCTAATCACAAACTAAAGTGTATATTTATTTACCTATTTTCTTTTCATGGTTTTTTTTTTGTTTTGTCTGTGTAATGTTTTATCTATCATTAATTCACATTCACACTTTAAATTCAAGTGTGTGTAAAATGAAATATATAAAAATTATTACATTGTACAATAGTGTTAAGAAGAATTTAAGAGAACAATTATGTATAAATACAATAGCAATACTTATTTTTACAGCTAATTGGGGGGGAGGAGGGAAAAAGCTGGTATAAGTCTCATAAATAATTATATGTCAATTATGCTCTTTAACATCCACGCTTCATTTGTCTCTTGAATCGAAGATGTTGCTGATGGTGATGATGATGTTGATGTGGATGATGATGATGCTGATGCCTGTTGGTGTTCTTCATGTAGCACTTCATCGTATAAATCCGCAAATAGACGCACTTCCTGTTCCGTCAGAGTTAACACTAAGGTATCATTTAGCATGTCTAAACCGATTTCAAAAAAATGTATTAATTCCGAAGATCGCGTATTATTTGTAGTATTCGGCGACAGGGACATTCGCGACGGTGACGATAATTGCGACTGTGACTGCGATGGTGACGTTGACTGCGACGTGAAATGCTCTGGCGTAAACGCTGGGACAACAAATGTATCTGGAGCTGTGGTTGTGGTTGTGATTGTGGCATTGGATGTTTCAGTTGAATTGCCAACGCTCACCTGAAACATACGACGACACAATGGACACCGTGGATCATTCTTCACCTGTAAATAACATTCTAAGCAATCCGTACAAAATGAATGACCACACGGCAAACAACGCGGCGATCGCTGAACATCTAAACAAATTGCACATTCGTCCATATTGAAGCTTACACACACACACACAAACACAATCAGAAAAACTTATTTAATAAGAAAAGAAAAAAAAATTCTTTTATTAAATTTTTCAAATAGTAAAATTGTTCAGATGCTTGTTATAACAAAAAGAACGAAGCCAACTTCGTTAAGATTTTTGTATAATATTTTAAGAATTTGATTTTTTTTTTTATAATTACATGAAAATTAAGTATAATAACATTGAATGTTAGAGAGAAAAGTATGACCATATTTTAGCATAATTCAAACATTTATTTTTGCACTAAGTTCAATGTTAAATGAATTAAGAAATTTTAAAAAGAGAAAAAGAAAAAATAAACACATAATTAAATGTTTACAGTATGTGTATGTGTGTGTGTGTGTGTGTGTGTGTGTGTGTGTGTTTTTCGCAGTATGGGAACATTTTGATCTGTTATAAAAAAAAAAAAAAAAACAATTTTTGTTAAATCTTATTCAATGCTTATGGCAATTTTAAAATTGTGCTGACAACGATACTGCACCCGTTCTTGTTGTTGTTATTGTTGTTGTTACTGTTACTATTGCCGTTGTTGTTGCCGTTGCCATTGCCTGTTACTGTTACTGTTGACGTTGTTTTAGTTTCCTTTTGGCTTTAGCAGTTTACTCCACTCATTCAAATTGTATTCAAATCAATTACATTCGAACTAAACATAATTCATGTGCTTTAGGTTAATACAACAAATTACAACTGACATTTAAACAGAAACATGAAACGGACAATTTAACATGAGCCACAGCAAAACACAACGGCAAAAAAAAATAAAATAAAATACAAAATACAAAACCAAAAACCAAACAAAACAAAAGGCTGCCAAAAGCCGCTGCCAGGCATCATATGTATGCGGCAATGGGCAAAGGCAGAAATCGAAAAATCAAAAAAAAAAAATAAATAAAAAATAAAAAAATATACGAAAAGCCAAAAAGTCAAAATGATACGAAAAACAAAATTCAAAAATAAAGGCGCACATAAAATCGAAGCCACTCAGGCAAATACTATGCCCCAACACACACACAGGCAAACGATCAAGGCAAAGTGACCTTCAGTGGTCACAAAAAAAAAAAAAAAAAAACAGAAAAAAAAACTAAAAATAAATAAATACTGCAGCCCCACACAGGCAGCAGCGTCATGGCTAACAAAAAAAAAAAAAAAAAAAACAATAAAATTCTTTTCTCACGATTGTTGACTTTAACACTTACAGCGTCGAAAAGTTACGAGCCATATTCACTGTCATTGCCTGCATATTGCAATGCCTTGCCAGAAATTAAGCTTGACAGCGTGGCCGCATATAATGCCCTCGTATATAAAAAATTTTCGTATCCCAAAATAATGAGAGCAGCAACAGCAACAGCAACGTTAACGGCAACAACAATAATAATAAAAACAACCTTAACTGGAAATACAGTACTTAAGCTACTGTATTGGAGACAAATTTGCAGCAAAGGAAGACTCGTGGCATGTACTCGTACATTTCAATGGAATCAAGAGAATAAGAGATAAATGTTCTCTGACTCTGGTCAAGCAAGTGCAATTTTATTTTTTTATTTTATTTTATTTTATTTATTTTTTTTTTATTTAATTTTATGTGCTTTGCATATTTTGCTTTTATTTGCAATGTGCTGTAAATCGCATTAAAATTTTGTCAGCGTGTTGAACTCATTTATTTGTGTTGTTTTATTTCATTTAATTTCTTTTATTTTTTTTTTTTTTTATTATTATTATTTTTATGTTTTTTTTTTTTTGTATTTTTATCGATTTAATGCATTTTGTAGTTTGTCTGGTTGGCTTTAAATCTGTTTGTTTGCTTTGTTTTTGCAATTAAGTGAAATTTATGTTACTGCAAGTTTGTCGCTTAAGTCTTTTGTTTGCACGCCGAGCGTCGTGGCACGTAAATTGCCAAAAAAAAAAAAAAAAAAAAACCAAAAAAAAAAGATATTTCCTACTTAGCTGCAACCGTTGCGTGGGCCGTAACGACATGCTCTCTCTATCTCTCTCTTTTTCTCACTCTCTCTCTCCGTCTCTCTCTATCTCTATCTTTGTCTCTGTATCTCTCATTTTTCTTTACAGCAAAAATTCAATGTTTCTCCCTCGTTTATTTCTCTGGCTTACTTGTGTCAAGCCGAGCTTGAGCTTGAGTTGTCCTGGCAGCGGCTTCACTTGCGGTAGTAGCTTATTTTAATCCGCCGCGTTGGTGGCGTGCATACATAATACATAATTACCGGTTTCACTTTTGCCTGCCAGTGATTATCTTGGTATTTCTTTACTGTTTCTTTCGTGTCTCATTTTTTTTTTACCATTGCGGTTTTTTTTTTTTACTGCATTCTTCTTGGTTTCGTTTTTATTGTTGTTGTTTCTGTTGTTGTTGTTGTTGTTGTTGTTGGTGCATCGTATGGTTTCTTAATTTTTAATTTTTATGATGTGTTAATGGATATTTTTGTGACATGACCTCCTGGCGTGCTGTTGTTATAGCCGATGCCATACCCGCCTACTTGATGAGTTCTGCATCGCCTGCCTGTCAAACTCTGTAATGTTGATGCCTCCAAGCTCCAAAGCATAGAGGAAACCATCTCCAACATTATGCAATGCAATGTAATGCAATTTTGTGCTATACGTTGTGCTATGTGAAGCTGAAGTTGCGCTTTGATTGAAGCTATTTAAAGCTCGTTAAATAGCAAGGACAAGGCAGACACAAGGCTGTCTTCATCTTTTCATGTCTGTGTACTATTCTGAGTGGACAGGCTGCCAATCAATTTGATGTGTAACGCGAATAAATATGAAATTGTGCCATAACCTGTCCTGCCATGCCATGCCATGCGATGCGATTCATATCTTAATAGTATTTGGCGGCGATAGATGGCGCCAGTAGTATGCTGGCTACCTAATATATATATATATATATACGCCAGCTCATCAGAGTTAAGTGAATTCCACATGTTGAATGTTTTGACCTAGTTTCCTATCAAGATGCGAGTTATTTTTGAGTTCAGGGCGCATGCATTGGCAATTCTGCGAAGTGGATGCTGATACTGAGAACAAAACAGGGCAACGAAACAGTGTTGCACTTGGAGTTGGAGTTGGAGTTGGAGTCAGGCGAGTTGTCGCTCAAATTACACGCACACTGCTCGGCTGAAAGCTGATTACAGGCCTCAAGGCATGCAATTTGCATCAATAAAACTTGCAGCCTGACCCTTCCTTCCGGCTGCTTCTACTGCTGCTATGGCTGCTACGGCTGCTGCTGCTGCTGCTGCTGCTGCTGCTGTAGGTCAGTTTGGGATTCTTGTCCCTGACGTTGCCTTTAAATGCCGCTCATCTGGTTCAGGTTGGCGTTGATTTGTTGACTGCTTCTGCATTTGCCGTTGCCTTTACATTTGCCTTTTAGTTGCTTGCTTGCTTGCTTGCTTCAATCAAGTGACGATGGGTGCAAACGAGTCAATGCCGCATACAGGACGGATTCCAAGCCCAGCCTAATACACGCCTCATTTACTTTCATCCATACCGATGGCCGACGTGTTATCCATATCGACTCTCTTATCGGATAAGAGTCCGCCTTGCTTGATGTCTGATGTCTGTTGTCTGTTGTCTGTTGTCTGATGGTTGATGGCTATTCCCTGATGGCTGATGGCTGTTGGCTGATGGTGCCAGGCCACTTGACCGACCAATAATTACTTTCTCCATGTTGAGTGGGCAACGACTGTTATTGATTTCTGATTGCGGGCATAATTTTATTATGCATCATTAAGCCGATAAAGTCTCTGCTCATACACCAAATAACAACGCACATTTTCAACCATTTGCAAATTGCTTATGGCCTTTGAAGAACTTCGAAAAACAAAAATAATAAAAAAAAAAACAGAAAAAAAAAAAAACTAAAAACACAACTTCGAAAAACAAAAATAATAAAAAAAATCCCATGAAAGCAGAGATCATTTTCATGATCATAAAACTTTCCAAAAAAAAAAATAAAAAATTTAAAAAAAAATTATGTGTAAATGTGAAAGGTTCATGGCCTTACGGAGGCAAAGTGGAATTTTCAATCAAAAACATTTTAGGGGCTGAGGTCAACTCATTTGCATGTGAAAAAACGCTGCTGGTTTTATTTTATTTTATTTTATTTTTATTATTGTATTATTTTTTTTTTATATTATTGTATTATTATCGATTAATAAATGTTGACTAATGTATGGCAGATTGTAAGAAATAGAAACAGAAAGACTAATTGAGATGTAAAACTAAATGTTAAAAAGCGCATTAAATGAACATCAATTTATACATTTATTCATTTACTATATTTATCTAAACTAAAAGCTGATTTGCTGCCACAAAATGTTGCAACATAATCAAAGTTCTTCAATATCTTCAACATGTCTAATATATTTTCTGTATTAGCCAAACTACTCTTTGGTCTGATTAATATCTGTTGCATACAAATATCTTACAAAGCGATGTAGCCCATCACAGTCAGAGTTAAGAGCCCTTTTATTGTATTTGCATTTTTGTATTTGACTGTGTATCACATTGTGCAATTTCTTTTATGTCAGTTGAAGTTCGCTAAATTAACTTCACTTCAGATCATAAGCATCCAAAAACCAGATGAAGAAGAAGGCAAATCTGCAGTGCAAAAAAAAAAAAAAGAAAAAAAAAAATTAAAAAATAATAATAAAAACTGCTGTAGCTTCTCCACAGAGCTCAAGTGTTATTTCTGACAGCTCAGACATGCACTCCAAAGTGAGATCTGTCATAAAAGCGACCTGTGCCGCTCTTGATTGT
This sequence comes from Zaprionus obscuricornis, assembly GCA_037044475.1. NCBI lineage: Eukaryota > Metazoa > Arthropoda > Insecta > Diptera > Drosophilidae > Zaprionus > Zaprionus obscuricornis. The sequence goes on from JBAMBR010002722.1 coordinate 14,461, forward strand.
GATTTTTGATTTTGACGTGTTGTTTTTTTTTTTTTTTTTTTTTTTTTGGGATGTGGGACAGACGGAGGATTGCTTACGTTGCATGAATGCATGGGCTGCTCTCGTTGCCTGGCCGCCATTTCAAAACGCAACTGCCCAAAAATGTATGCAGATTTTTAAATTAAAGCGCGTTATCAACAAACGAAAAAATACATAACCGGTTGCCCGATAGCCAATTTGGTCTGGCTCTCAGTCTCAGATACAGACACAGATACAGATACAGACACAGCATCAGCATCAGCCTTAGTCTCAGACTCAGACTCAGTCTCAGACTCAGTTGATGGGTCTTATGTTTTTTTTTCACATTTTTTTTTGTATTTTTCTCAATTTTTATTTTTTTTGGAGTGGCACTTCCTTAATTGGAGCAGGCATTGCAACAAGTGCAGCGCTAATTTATTATGTTATTTAATAAATATAATTAATGAAATGCAAGAGGAAACAAAATGAAGCGTAGCATCGTGCAATGTGCCACATTTATTGGCCACATAAAAATTACTTAATAATTTCCATCAAAACTAATTAATTTCAATATTATTCAGGCAAGAGCAAAATTCGCTTCAGGCGCATCGTCAACTGGACAAGTCCAAGCAAATGGCAACAACAGCATCAGCAGCGGCATCGCTGTGTTAAGCATATTGTCTTGCACTTAACCCTTTTTACCGACTTTGCACTTTGAAGTTTGTTTTTTGTTTTTTGTTTTTTGTTGTTGCAAGTTGCAAGGTAAAAATGCTTATTACTTTTCAACTGAACATGCAGCAAGCCTAAAGGCGATTTACATTTATTATCTGCATATGCTATGTACACACACATACACATATGCATATGCACAGTTATGAATGTGCTGTGTCATAAATATTTGCACATACACATGTATATAGATTCTTTGTATCTCTATCTCATTCTCTCCCTCCCTCTCTCTCTCTCTTTTACTCTCGATAATTTAGTTGGTTTTTTTGGGGGTAACTTAAATCAATTGTGCTGCAAATAGCGGCACAAAGCGTCAACTCTTGCATCCATATCCAATGTTCAAGCTGACGCTGATGTTGATGCTGATGCTGACGCTGCTGCTGCTGCTGCTGCAACATGGGTCGCCAACTTATAGTCTGTGACTGTGGCTCGTTCGCTACGCTTGAGTAATTTCATATTTTGGCGGCTTTGTCCTTACTGGCAAATGACTTAAATCTTGTACTCGGCTTCCTTTGCAAGCTTTTATGGCATTTATGCTACTTATGCAGCATCTGCTGCTGTTGCTGCTGCTGTTGCTACTTCTGCTGCTGTTGCTGCTGCTGCTGCTGCTGCTGCTGCTGCTACACGGCGGTACTGCAGTGCGTCCGAAATGACCGTAATTAATCAATTTAAGCAAAGTGGCAGCAGCGGGACTTGGTTTAGGGCTCTCTCGGTCAACGGCAATGTCCGTGTAATAACAATGAAAACCAGCGTGTGTTGCATGAGACACAGCCAGACGCATCATATACATATATATATATATATATATATACAGTGTATAGTTGGCCTGGAAGTGGTACTTGGTACTCATGTATATCTGCACACCATAAATTATGTTCGCACAGGGTTAAGCGCATTATTTAAGCATTCATCACGAGCTGCGGACCGAACTTCAAGTCCAAGTCGAAGTTGCAGTTGAAGTTGCAGTTGAAGTTGCAGTTGCTGTTGTAGTCAAGCAACTGAAACTGTCTTGTCTTGTCTTGTCTGGGGCCTCCATTTGCTGCTTCTGCTGGCAGCTCTCATCTGTTGCCGTGTAATAATTTTTGAAATTTATGTAAACAGTGTTGATTATGGATGAGTTATATAGCATGTTCTACCCTTTGTGTTGCTCGTTTTCATTTTTCGCGCTGCGAGCGCAGTTAATTTTAAGCTTGTTTTTTTTTTTTTTATTACTGAAACTTGGCCTGATCCCCTGTCTGAGCCAGAGCCATTGCTCTCAGTTTTTGGAGCTTGAGTCATCGGGCAATATTGATGTCTTTATTAGGCGACACACCATACGGTTGCTAAATATCAAGCGTGCTCAATATTTGTTGCTTTTGTTGTAGCAACAGCAGCAGCAGCAGCAATAATAAAATGCCAGCCTAGTAACTGACTCTGACTCTGACTTTGACTGGAAGTGAATTGGAATTGGGGACTTGAACTGGAACTGGAACTTCGAACTGAAACTCTTAAGAAAATATGACGACAGCTTTTAAGGTTTTAAGGCGTGTTCATGCGCTTGGCAAAGCCATGGGAAGCCAAAATGTCGATCACGGAGCATTTGAGCATCTATGACTTTTATATCTTTGTTTTTTTTTTTTTGTCGAATTTGTATGTGGCACATTAAAATGACAAAAACAATTACTTGCCACCACCACACACACAAGCACACACTAGGCACACAAACATTTTGTGCAGAGAATTATGAGTTGGCGAGTCTGAGGCCAGAGGTAATACTATTTGGGTGGCGCTTTTGTCTTTGAAACGTGCCAGTGCTCGTGCCACATGCAGTGCGCGCTGCCTGTTGCTGCTGCCTGCAACATATTCAAGCGCCAATAATATTTTAATTTTTTTTTTTTCTGTTTTTTATTTTTTATTTTATTCAACATGTCATGCACACGGCAGGCCACGTAGACAAGTCGAGCAGCACGTTTAGCAGCTACAATCGCTGGATCAACTCATGTTTGTCCGTTAAACGTTAAACGCATGTCACTTGAAGCTCAGCTTCTGCCTGTAACTTGTGCAGTGTTTACCCTGCCTAATGCCTAATGGTCAGCGGCTTAAAGCTTTTTAAGCATATGCACTGATAAGCACGACAAACATTTAACAAGTAATTAAACATACTCATACTTGAAATGCACCACACACAGCAACAGCAGCAGCAACAGCCACAGTTTCAACTACAACTACAACTGCAACAGCAGTGAAGTCTAAGTTTCAGTTTCAGCCTGGACAGTGGCGAGTGATTCTGTTGGCAAAAGTGGGTTAAGGACGCTAAAGCACTCAACGGTCACCGCCCCCTTTTCCGTTTGCCGTTTGTTGTTTTTCAGTTTTTGCCATTTGCTGTTAGCCGTTTAACGTTTTGCCGTTTGCCGTTAGCTTTTGGCAGCCATTCGTTCATTTTGTTTTTGTTTTCATTTCGATTTTTTTTTTTTTGATATTCTTGTTGCCGTTGTAATAGAGTTGCTGAAATTTGGCATTGTATTTATGGCGACGGTGGTGTAAATATAGCAAAGCACCACAGCAGCACCACAACACATATAGCATACAGCATACAGATGTCTGACCCACACCCACATTTCATTAGCAGCAGCAGTCGTTGCACAGGGGCTGTGTGATAAATGTGATAATAAATATTCAAGTTGTTTTTGTGAGTGTTATAATTTAGTGTTGATTAGTTTGTGCAAATAAGAATTATTGATTCAATTTCAATTAAAAGGATATGAATGTTTCTGCATTTGCTTTAGCGCCATTCCCCAATTCCTCAATCTACATTCTCACATCAATTCAATTCAATTCAATTCGAACGCCTACAATCCCACAAAGAGTTAAATGCAATACAGATTTGTTACTGCTGCTATTTGCTGTATTCACACATCTTGCATTTTATGTTTTCTTGCACCTTTAAGCATTGATAAGTTTAAAATTCAGATTCAGATTCAGATTCAGATTATTAATGATGCCTAATGAGTGGGCTGGGCCAAGTCGCAACAACCAAAAACCATTTTCAAGTAAGCAAAGTGGCAATTATATGTCATTTATATGAACTGCCAAAAACGTATAATTTAATGTAAACTAAAAGCTCAAACATTTATTAACTTAATTTTTTCGTATGTGGAAAATGCAAAAGTGAAGAATGCAAATACTAGTAATCGTAAGGTTTTTTTTATGTTTCGATAGAACAATCTCTCTGCAAGGGCAACGACAGCTGCCAGCGCTGCCGACGCGGTAACTTCTGTTGGCAGCGTTGACTGCTAAAGGAATCATAGCCGGAACTGTTGCAACTGTTTGCTGATATTGTCGATGTCGATGGATTCGGTGAGCAGCATATTTGAACTGCTGCCAAGGCAGCTGTAAATGAAAAATAAATCTCAATATATTAATATCAATGAATTAAATTAAATTTATAAAGAGATCAACTTACTTGTGAGACTGATTTGTCAACAGATTAAGGAAGAAAAAAAAACAACTGGGAACTATAACTATGTATAGGTATATATAACACTAGGTATATGTATAGCAACAAATAAGAAGACAACATTATGGACGACACACACAAAAGCTTATGAAGCCTGATCGGAATGATTGTTGGACAGTTGACGCATTGTAAAGGTCGTTTCTGCTAATACAGTAGACAAAAAGCATTAAATACATTCAAATAAATTATTAATCAGAAAATATCTTTATATCTTAATATTTTACCTGGTGTGCGGAAACCTTCCTGAATCTTATAGATTTCATTTAATTCACGTGCACTACACAGTGGCGTATCTGTTGACGAAATAGAATAAAAGTAATTAACAATTAAATGACAGCGGCATTACTTCAAAGCGTATGCATGGCATATGAATCATAAGTTTAGCCCTGCCGAAAACGATCTCAATTATCATACATATGTACGTAGTATTACATATGAAATTTGTATAACGTTATGCGTTAAATTCGATTAACTGTTATTTATGGAACCAGCACAATGTCAATTAGTCGTTCGAGTAACAATAATTTCAAACTTATCTTGCAACAGATATGTTGCAAGATAAGTTTGAAATTATTGTTATACTCGAGGGCACTGTGGAATCAACGGGTCAATCAACACAGGCAAGATCAAGTTATATTAATACAGAGATATTATGGGGTCATCGCTTTGATCCTGTTGTGCTGTATAATAAGGATTTGCAGGCTTATGAAATAGACTATGGACGTTTTAATGAGACAACACAAGTTGATACGCCACTGTGCAGTGCACGTGAATTAAATGAAATCTATAAGATTCAAGAAGGTTTCCGCACACCAGGTAAGATATTATGATATAAAGATATTTTCTGAATAATAATTTATTTGAATGTATTTAATGCTTTTTGTCTACTGTATTAGCAGAAACGACCTTCACAATGCGTCAACTGTCCAACAATCATTCCGATCAGGCTTCATAAGCTTTTGTGTGTGTCGTCCATAATGTTGTCTTCTTATTTGTTGCTATACATATACCTAGTGTTACATAGTTATAGTTCCCAGTTGTTTTTTTTTCTTCTTAATCTGTTGACAAATCAGTCTCACAAGTAAGTTGATCTCTTTATAAATTTAATTTAATTCATTGACATTAATATATTGAGATTTTGTTTTTCTTTTACAGCTGCCTTGGCAGCAGTTCAGATATGCTGCTCACCGAATCCATCGACATCGACAATATCAGCAAACAGTTGCAACAGTTCCGGCTATGATTCCTTTAGCAGTCAACGCTGCCAACAGAAGTTACCGCGTCGGCAGCGCTGGCAGCTGTCGTTGCCCTTGCAGAGAGATTGTTCTATCGAAACATAAAAAAAACCTTACGATTACTAGTATTTGCATTCTTCACTTTTGCATTTTCCACATACGAAAAAATTAAGTTAATAAATGTTTGAGCTTTTAGTTTACATTAAATTATACGTTTTTGGCAGTTCATATAAATGACATATAATTGCCACTTTGCTTACTTGAAAATGGTTTTTGGTTATTGCGACTTGGCCCAGCCCACTCATTAGGCATCATTAATAATCTGAATCTGAATCTGAATCTGAATTTCAAACTTATCAATGCTTAAAGGTGCAAGAAAACATAAAATGCAAGATGTGTGAATACAGCAAATAGCAGCAGTAACAAATCTGTATTGCATTTAACTCTTTGTGGGATTGTAGGCGAACGAATTGAATTGAATTGATGTGAGAATGTAGATTGAGGAATTGGGGAATGGCGCTAAAGCAAATGCAGAAACATTCATATCCTTTTAATTGAAATTGAATCAATAATTCTTATTTGCGCAAACTAATCAACACTAAATTATAACACTCACAAAAACAACTTGAATATTTATTATCACATTTATCACACTGCCCCTGTGCAACGACTGCTGCTGCTAATGAAATGTGGGTGTGGGTCAGACATCTGTATGCTGTATGCTATATGTGTTGTGGTGCTGCTGTGGTGCTTTGCTATATTTACACCACCGTCGCCATAAATACAATGCCAAATTTCAGCAACTCTATTACAACGGCAACAAGAATATCAAAAAAAAAAAAAAAAAAAAATCGAAATGAAAACAAAAACAAAATGAACGAATGGCTGCCAAAGGCTAACGGCAAACGGCAAACGGCAAAACGTTAAACGGCTAACAGCAAATGGCAGAAACTGAAAAACAACAAACGGCAAACGGAAAAGGGGGCGGTGACCGTTGAGTGCTTTAGCGTCCTTAACCCACTTTTGCCAACAGAATCACTCGCCACTGTCCAGGCTGAAACTGAAACTTAGACTTCACTGCAGTTGCAGTTGCAGTTGTAGTTGTAGTTGAAACTGTGGCTGTTGCTGTGTGTGGTGCATTGCAAGTATGAGTATGTTTAATTACTTGTTAAATGTTTGTCGTGCTTATCAGTGCATATGCTTAAAAAGCTTTAAGCCGCTGACCATTAGGCATTAGGCACAAGTTACAGGCAGAAGCTGAGCTTCAAGTGACATGCGTTTAACGTTTAACGGACAAACATGAGTTGATCCAGCGATTGTAGCTGGTAAACGTGCTGCTCGACTTGTCTACGTGGCCTGCCGTGTGCATGACATGTTGAATAAAATAAAAAATAAAAAATCAGAAAAAAAAAAAATTAAAATATTATTGGCGCTTGAATATGTTGCAGGCAGCAAGCAACAGGCAGCGCGCACTGCATGTGGCACGAGCACTGGCACGTTTCAAAGACAAAAGCGCCACCCAAATAGTATTACCTCTGGCCTCAGACTCGCCAACTCATAATTCTCTGCACAAAATGCTTGTGTGCCTATGTGTGTGTGTGTGTGTGTGTGTGTGTGTGTGGCAAGTAATTGTTTTTGTCATTTTAATGTGCCACATACAAATTCGGCAAAAAAAAAAAAAACAAAGATATAAAAGTCATAGATGCTCAAATGCTCCGTGATCGACATTTTGGCTTCCCATGGCTTTGCCAAGCGCATGAACACGCCTTAAAACCTTAAAAGCTGTCGTCATATTTTCTTAAGAGTTTCAGTTCGAAGTTCCAGTTCCAGTTCAAGTCCCCAATTCCAATTCACTTCCAGTCAAAGTCAGAGTCAGAGTCAGTTACTAGCTGGCATTTTATTATTGCTGCTGCTGCTGCTGTTGCTACAATAAAAGCAACAAATATTGAGCACGCTTGATATTTAGCAACCGTATGGTGTGTCGCCTAATAAAGACATCAATATTGCCCGATGACTCAAGCCCCAAAAACTGAGAGCAATGGCTCTGGCTCAGACAGGGGATCAGGCCAAGTTTCAGTAATAAAAAAAAACAAAAACAAGCTTAAAATTAACTGCGCTCGCAGCGCGAAAAATGGAAACGAGCAACACAAAGGGTAGAACATGCTATATAACTCATCCATAATCAACACTGTTTACATAAATTTCAAAAATTATTACACGGCAACAGATGAGAGCTGCCAGAAGCAGCAAATGGAGGTAACAGACAAGACAAGACAAGACAGTTTCAGTTGCTTGACTGCAACAGCAACTGCAACTTCAACTGCAACTTCGACTTGGACTTGAAGTTCGGTCCGCAGCTCGTGATGAATGCTTAAATAATGCGCTTAACCCTGTGCGAACATAATTTATGGTGTGCAGATATACATGAGTACCAAGTACCACTTCCAGGCCAACTATACACTATATATATATATATATATATATATGTATATGATGCGTCTGGCTGTGTCTCATGCAACACACGCTGGTTTTCATTGTTATTACACGGACATTGCCGTTGACCGAGAGAGCCCTAAACCAAGTCCCGCTGCTGCCACTTTGCTTAAATTGATTAATTACGGTCATTTCGGCCGCACTGCAGTACCGCCGTGTAGCAGCAGCAACATCAGCAACAGCAGCAGAAGTAGCAACAGCAGCAGCAACAGCAGCAGATGCTGCATAAGTAGCATAAATGCTATAAAAGCTTGCAAAGGAAGCCGAGTACAAGATTTAAGTCATTTGCCAGTAAGGACAAAGCCGCCAAAATATGAAATTACTCAAGCGTAGCGAACGAGCCACAGTCACAGACTATAAGTTGGCGACCCATGTTGCAGCAGCAGCATCAACATCAGCGTCAGCTTGAACATTGGATATGGATGCAAGAGTTGACGCTTTGTGCCGCTATGTGCTGATGCTGTGTCTGTATCTGTATCTGTGTCTGTATCTGAGACTGAGAGCCAGACCAAATTGGCTATCGGGCAACCGGTTATGTATTTTTTCGTTTGTTGATAACGCGCTTTAATTTAAAAATCTGCATACATTTTTGGGCAGTTGCGTTTTGAAATGGCGGCCAGGCAACGAGAGCAGCCCATGCATTCATGCAACGTAAGCAATCCTCCGTCTGCCCCACATCCCAAAAAAAAAAAAAAAAACAACACGTCAAAATCAAAAATCACAATCACAATCAAGAGCGGCACAGGTCGCTTTTATGACAGATCTCACTTTGGAGTGCATGTCTGAGCTGTCAGAAATAACACTTGAGCTCTGTGGAGAAGCTGCAGCAGTTTTTATTATTATTTTTTTTTTTTTGGCACTGCAGATTTGCCTTCTTCTTCATCTGGTTTTTTTTTTTTTTTGTATATTTTGGATGCTTATGATCTGAAGTGAAGTTAATTTAGCGAACTTCAACTGACATAAAAGAAATTGCACAATGTGATGCACAGTCAAATACAAAAATGCAAATACAATAAAAGGGCTCTTAACTTTGACTGTGATGGGCTACATCGCTTTGTAAGATATTTGTTTGCAACAGATATTAAACAGACCAAAGAGTAGTTTGGCTAATACAGAAAATATATTAGACATGTTGAACATATTGAAGAACTTTGATTATGTTGCAACATTTTGTAGCAGCTAATCATCTTTTAGTTTAGATAAATATTGTAAATGAATAAATGATGTTCATTTAATGCCCTTTGTAACATTTAGTTTTACATCTCAATTAGTCTTTCTGTTTCTATTTCATACAATCTGCCATCCATTAGTCAACATTTATTAATCGATAATAATACAATAATATAAAAAAAAATAATACAATAATAAAAATAAAATAAAATAAAACCAGCAGCGTTTTTTTCACATGCAAATGAGTTGACCTCAGCCCCTAAAATGTTTTTGATTGAAAATTCCACTTTGCCTCCGAAAGGCCATGAACCTTTCACATTTACACATAATTTTTTTTTAAATTTTTTATTTTTTTTTTTTGGAAAGTTTTATGATCATGAAAATGATCTCTGCTTTCATGGGATTTTTTATTATTTTTGTTTTTCGAAGTTGTGTTTTTAGTTTTTTTTTATTATTTTTGTTTTTCGAAGTTCTTCAAAGGCCATAAGCAATTTGCAAATGGTTGAAAATGTGCGTTGTTATTTGGTGTATGAGCAGAGACTTTATCGGCTTAATGATGCATAATAAAATTATGCCCGCAATCAGAAATCAATAACAGTCGTTGCCCACTCAACATGGAGAAAGTAATTATTGGTCGGTCAAGTGGCCTGGCACCATCAGCCAACAGCCATCAGCCATCAGGGAATAGCCATCAACCATCAGACAACAGACAACAGACAACAGACATCAGACATCAAGCAAGGCGGACTCTTATCCGATAAGAGAGTCGATATGGATAACACGTCGGCCATCGGTATGGATGAAAGTAAATGAGGCGTGTATTAGGCTGGGCTTGGAATCCGTCCTGTATGCGGCATTGACTCGTTTGCACCCATCGTCACTTGATTGAAGCAAGCAAGCAAGCAAGCAACTAAAAGGCAAATGTAAAGGCAACGGCAAATGCAGAAGCAGTCAACAAATCAACGCCAACCTGAACCAGATGAGCGGCATTTAAAGGCAACGTCAGGGACAAGAATCCCAAACTGAGCTACAGCAGCAGCCATTGCAGCAGTAGAAGCAGCCGGAAGGAAGGGTCAGGCTGCAAGTTTTATTGATGCAAATTGCATGCCTTGAGGCCTGTAATCAGCTTTCAGCCGAGCAGTGTGCGTGTAATTTGAGCGACAACTCGCCTGACTCCAACTCCATCTCCAACTCCAAGTGCAACACTGTTTCGTTGCCCTGTTTTGTTCTCAGTATCAGCAGCCACTTCGCAGAATTGCCAATGTATGCGCCCTGAACTCAAAAATAACTCGCATCTTGATAGGAAACTAGGTCAAAACATTCAACATGTGGAATTCACTTAACTCTGATGAGCTGGCGTATATATATATATATATATTAGGTAGCCAGCATACTACTGGCGCCATCTATCGCCGCCAAATGCTATTAAGATATGAATCGCATCGCTTCGCATAGCATGGCATGGCAGGACAGGTTATGGCACAATTTCATATTTATTCGCGTTACACATCAAATTGATTGGCAGCCTGTCCAGTCAGAATAGTACACAGACATGAAAAGATGAAGACAGCCTTGTGTCTGCCTTGTCCTTGCTATTTAACGAGCTTTAAATAGCTTCAATTAAAGCGCAACTTCAGCTTCACATAGCACAACGTATAGCACAAAATTGCATTACATTGCATTGCATAATGTTGGAGATGGTTTCCTCTATGCTTTGGAGCTTGGAGGCATCAACATTACAGAGTTTGACAGGCAGCAATGCAGGCAGGCGATGCAGAACTCATCAAGTAGGCGGGTATGGCATCGGCTATAACAACAGCACGCCAGGAGGTCATGTCACAAAAATATCCATTAACACATCATAAAAATTAAAAATTAAGAAACCATACGATGCACCAACAACAACAATAACAACAGCAACAACAACAATAAAAACGAAATCAAGAAGAATGCAGTAAAAAAAAAACCGCAATGGTAAAAAAAAATGAGACACGAAAGAAACAGTAAAGAAATACCAAGATAATCACTGGCAGGCAAAAGTGAAACCGGTAATTATGTATTATGTATGCACGCCACCAACGCGGCAGATTAAAATAAGCTACTACCGCAAGTGAAGCCGCTGCCAGGACAACTCAAGCTCAAGCTCGGCTTGACACAAGTAAGCCAGAGAAATAAACGAGGGAGAAACATTGAATTTTTGCTGTAAAGAAAATGAGAGATACAGAGACAAAGATAGAGAGAGACGGAGACGGAGACGGAGAGAGAGACAGTGAGAAAAAGAGAGAGCGAGAGAGAGAGCATGTCGTTACGGCCCACGCAACGGTTGCAGCTAAGTAGGAAATATCTTTTTTTGTTTTTTTTTTGGCAATTTACGTGCCACGACGCTCGGCGCGCAAACAAAAGACTTAAGCGACAAACTTGCAGTAACATAAATTTCACTTAATTGCAAAAACAAAGCAAACAAACAGATTTAAAGCCAACCAGACAAACTACAAAATGCATTAAATCGATAAAAAAATACAAAAAAAAAAATAATAAAAAAAAAACAGAAAAATAATAATAATAAACAAAATAAATAAAAATAAAAGAAATTAAATGAAATAAAACAACACAAATAAATGAGTTCAACACGCTGATAAAATTTTAATGCGATTTACAGCACATTGCAAATAAAAGCAAAATATGCAAAGCACATAAAATTAAATAAAAAAAAAATAAATAAAAAAAAATAAAAAAAATAAAATTGCACTTGCTTGACCAGAGTCAGAGAACATTTATCTCTTATTCTCTTGATTCCATTGAAATGTACGCTTACATGCCACGAGTCTTCCTTTGCTGCAAATTTGTCTCCAATACAGTAGCTTAAGTACTGTATTTCCAGTTAAGGTTGTTTTTATTATTATTGTTGTTGCCGTTAACGTTGCTGTTGCTGCTCTCATTATTTTGGGATACGAAAATTTTTTATATACGAGGGCATTATATGCGGCCACGCTGTCAAGCTTAATTTCTGGCAAGGCATTGCAATATGCAGGCAATGACAGTGAATATGGCTCGTAACTTTTCGACGCTGTAAGTGTTAAAGTCAACAATCGTGAGAAAAGAATTTTATTGTTTTTTTTTTTTTTGTTAGCCATGACGCTGCTGCCTGTGTGGGGCTGCAGTATTTATTTATTTTTAGTTTTTTTTTTCTGTTTTTTTTTTTTTTTGTGACCACTGAAGGTCACTTTGCCTTGATCGTTTGCCTGTGTGTGTTGGGGCATAGTATTTGCCTGAGTGGCTTCGATTTTATGTGCGCCTTTATTTTTGAATTTTGTTTTTCGTATCATTTTGACTTTTTGGCTTTTCGTATATTTTTTTATTTTTTATTTATTTATTTTTTTTGATTTTTCGATTTCTGCCTTTGCCCATTGCCGCATACATATGATGCCTGGCAGCCTTTTGTTTTGTTTGGTTTTTGGTTTTGTATTTTGTATTTTATTTTATTTTTATTTTTTTTTTGCCGTTGTGTTTTGCTGTGGCTCATGTTAAATTGTCCGTTTCATGTTTCTGTTTAAATGTCAGTTGTAATTTGTTGTATTAACCTAAAGCACATGAATTATGTTTAGTTCGAATGTAATTGATTTGAATACAATTTGAATGAGTGGAGTAAACTGCTAAAGCCAAAAGGAAACTAAAACAACGTCAATAGTAACAGTAACAGACAATGGCAACGGCAACGGCAATAGTAACAGTAACAACAACAATAACAACAACAAGAACGGGTGCAGTATCGTTGTCAGCACAATTTTAAAATTGCCATAAGCATTGAATAAGATTTAACAAAAATTGTTTTTTTTTTTTTTTTTATAACAGATCAAAGTGTTCCCATACTGCGAAAAACACACACACACACACACACACACACATACTGTAAACATTTAATTATGTGTTTATTTTTTCTTTTTCTCTTTTTAAAATTTCTTAATTCATTTAACATTGAACTTAGTGCAAAAATAAATGTTTGAATTATGCTAAAATATGGTCATACTTTTCTTTCTAACATTCAATGTTATTATACTTAATTTTCATGTAATTATAAAAAAAAAAATCAAATTCTTAAAATATTATACAAAAATCTTAACGAAGTTGGCTTCGTTCTTTTTGTTATAACAAGCATCTGAACAATTTTACTATTTGAAAAATTTAATAAAAGAATTTTTTTTTCTTTTCTTATTAAATAAGTTTTTCTGATTGTGTTTGTGTGTGTGTGTAAGCTTCAGTATGGACGAATGTGCAATTTGTTTAGATGTTCAGCGATCGCCGCGTTGTTTGCCATGTGGTCATTCATTTTGTACGGATTGCTTAGAATGTTATTTACAGGTGAAGAATGATCCTCGGTGTCCATTGTGTCGTCGTATGTTTCAGGTGAGCGTTGGCAATTCAACTGAAACATCCAATGCCACAATCACAACCACAACCACAGCTCCAGATACATCTGTTGTCCCAGCGTTTACGCCAGAGCATTTCACGTCGCAGTCAACGTCACCATCGCAATCACAGTCGCAATTATCGTCACCGTCGCGAATGTCCCTGTCGCCGAATACTACAAATAATACGCGATCTTCGGAATTAATACATTTTTTTGAAATCGGTTTAGACATGCTAAATGATACCTTAGTGTTAACTCTGACGGAACAGGAAGTGCGTCTATTTGCGGATTTATACGATGAGGTGCTACATGAAGAACACCAACAGGCATCAGCATCATCATCAACATCAACATCATCATCATCATCACCATCAGCAGCATCTTCGATTCAAGAGACAAATGAAGCGTGGATGTTAAAGAGCATAATTGACATATAATTATTTATGAGACTTATACCAGCTTTTCCCCTCCTCCCCCCCCAATTAGCTGTAAAAATAAGTATTGCTATTGTATTTATACATAATTGTTCTCTTAAATTCTTCTTAACACTATTGTACAATGTAATAATTTTTATATATTTCATTTTACACACACTTGAATTTAAAGTGTGAATGTGAATTAATGATAGATAAAACATTACACAGACAAAACAAAAAAAAAACCAAAAAAAAAAAAAACCAAGAAAAGAAAATAGGTAAATAAATATACACTTTAGTTTGTGATTAGCAGCTACATAATTAGTATTTAATTTTAATTAGACTTGCTCTTAATCTATTCTGCAGATTGAATAAATAGTGTGATTTAATTTTGTAGACAGTTGTAAATATATCTTGGCAACTGGCATTGCCATCAGCTGCATAACCAAAATTGTTGCTAACTAACACGCGACACTAACGCTCGATCATCGATCAGAGCGATCATCGCATCGACGGGTTTGCAACTGCAGGGGCAACTTAATTAGACGCTTAGTCTGTCTAATTGCCATCGATCTGTTCAGCTTGAATAATTGATAAGCCTTGCTTGCAGATGACCATCTAATGATGGCAATTAACATCAGCAACAGCAGCAGAAGTTGTAGTCACAGCAGCAGCAGCAGCAGCAACATTTTTAGTTTTGCCGCCTGCCTTTAAAAATGGTGCAAAAATTGTTTATTAAATGCTCATGGCTGACCACCACCAGTGGCCTAGCCTAGCCTAGCCCAGCTCTCTGGGCTAGCTTCAAGCTATAAGCTGCAAGTTACATGCAGCACTGTTGCTCAAAGTGTGCTGCGAGTGTTTCATTTATTTGTTTGGTTTCGTTGGCGTTTTTGTGTTTTTGTTTTTTTTTTTTTTTATGCGCCAAGTCTTTATCTCACGAATCATTTTTGCTTTGCCATTTTGACAGCGTTTTGAGTCAACAACATGGCTAGCAGCTCGTTGCCGCATGCAAAAAGATACAAATCTAAGTTGCATATTATGCAATTTGGCAAATGCAATGCAATGCATTGCATTGCAATGTTTGCGACTGTCCAACAAAACTATCTCATGGATTTGCGCAATTTGTCATCCATCCTGCAGCAGGCAGTCGCCAGATCGCCAGCTTGCGCCAGCTTGCCAGATGTCTGCCTTAAACTGCTCCTAGTGCGTGTGAGGGCGTGGCCGTTGAACAGTTTTTTCTTTTTATTGATAACGCTTGCCACTATACTTTGATATTGCGTTTAGTTAACCAATTATTAATGCTTCTTGTCGTTGAGCTGCGTGTAATTTGTGGCAGTTGCTGCTGCTGCTGCTGCTGTTGTTACTGCTGCTACTCTTGTTGTTGTTGTTGTTATTGTTTGTTGAAATGTGATATACTTGATTTTTTTTTTGAAACGCTCCTCAAATCTGCTCAAAAAAAAAAACATTTATGATGGCGATGGCATCGATTTGCTGGCAAAAAATTGCCAAACAACTGATTTAACATGCTGGCAAACATTTTTATCGTCGATTAGGCGCAGTCGATAACCCCAATTGAACGATATGTGTGTGCACACAGGTAGCTATATATATATATATATATCTGTATCTTTAAATGTTCGCTGTATATATGTTTGTATAGCTGTAACTCTGACTGTATCGAAATTAAGCTGAGTTCTCATCTCGTCGAGTTGAGTTTGAGTTTGAGTTTGCACTGAACGCAGCTTTCAACATTTTATTCAATGTTGTTGTATTGTTTGTGTTGTTTCTGTTGTTTGTGTTGTGTATCTGAAGTCATTTGTCAAATTGCTTAACTGACATTAAAGCAGCTTTTTGTGGGTCGATAAACGCGCCGCCAATTTGACATTTTGCTGCGATGATCGATGCATATCCAGGGAGTGCAACCTGGTGACATTTTTGCGCCAATTTCGGTCGCTGGGGCATCAGTTAAGCAAGCAAGCAGTAAGCTAGCAGTAAGCAGCGCGCAGCAAAGCATCAAGCGGCACAACTCTATGCACATTTTTCGCTTTCAGTTTGTTTTGCATGCGTGGGAGTTGCACGAATTGTGTCGTTAAATAATGCGCCATGTCGCCAATTCCAGGACAACGAGAGAAAGAGGCAAATAGAGCAAGAGCAATAGCTTGCCAAAAGGGTGCAGGGTGGTGAGTAAAATAAAACTGGTTAACAGAGCACAGAGCGGAAGCGACAACGTTGCCTGCCAGTGTTTGATGCCACAAAAGGCAACTGGAGCAACATAGCATATACAGCATACCTATAGCGTAAAGCGTTTTGGGTGGCCGTCATGCCGGCCTTGCATTTGATATTGTAGCAGCAGCAACAGCAGCAACAGTCGCAGCAGCAGCAGCAGCAACAGTCGCAGCAACCGCTTTGTTTAATTGATAGACGACCCACGCCGGCGACAAAGCTGCGCCAACCATGCGGCACGCGATTTAACTGTTGCATTTTGCTCTTATTGCTCTTGTTGTTGTTGCAGTTGTTTTTTTTTTTTTGTATTTTCTTGTTGTTGTTGCTGTTACTGTTGACTTTGCCTTTTTGCCAGGCCGCCAGTGGCACAAAACCCATCGAACTCAAACTGTGCGCACGCGCATGCAACAAACGCGACGGCGTTGACAGATTGATGCCCCCAACAGCCGCCAGGGCTATGGCCAGTTTCTGTTTGACTGCTTCAGCTGCTCTGTCTGCCACACTGCTCTGACTGTCAGCCTGCAGGCCACAGCCATGGGATGCTGATGGCAGAGGCTGAAACCGAGGCTGAGTCCCCCGCTTCATTATTCAAATACTCGTGTGTGTCTGTGCGGAATTTATCAAAGTCGCTTGCGCAGACTTGCACAGTAGAGACGAGGCCAAAGCGGAGGACACCACTGGGGGGCAGCATGTGTGCCATTTGGTTACAATTCGTGTCGCTTTAGCTGTTGCTCTTGCTCTTGCTCTCTGCTCATGCTCTTTGCTCGTGTGGGAGTCAAATACAAAACAAAATAAAACTAAACAAAAAAATAAAGAAAAAAAAAATACAAACTATCTGCAGGTCAGTTAAGATAAGTCGTCCGCATGTGTCCAACAAGCAAACTTTCCTTTTGGCTAAAGGGCCGCTCTGCAACCGATCTCAAGTAAAACAAACATAAAACTGGGCGCGGCATAAATTCTCATAAATCTTTGGCCTCAAAATGCAAAATATACATTTGTATACTACACATTGTACAATTGTACAGTTCTACGCCTGCCTCTTGGCTGAGTAATTAAAGCAGTTTAACATGTCTTTTTTTTTCCAAGCAACTTTGCCTGAGTTGGCCAGTTCTTTGGTTTTTTCTATTTTTCTTCTATTTTTTTTTTTTTTTTTGGAGCTGTCACAACATCAACAAGCCTTCATTCATGCGCTGCGACAGTCAGCCAGGTAGACAGTGAAACAGCCTGTTGGCCAGCTATAGGCTGTTAGCCAGCAGGCTGTTAGCAAAATTCAGTCTACCAGTCAGACAGTAAGTCAGTAAGTCAGTAAGTCAGTCTGTCATTCAGTCATTCAGTCATTGAAAATCCAGCCAAAATGTTGCCATAAATCAACTCATTTGAAATGCATCAACGGCATCAACTGCAGCAATCAAAAATAGAAACAAACAAAAAAAAAAAATAAAATAAAATAAAATAAATAAATTACAAAAATTGAAAAAAAAGGAAAAATAAAACTAAAATCGAATTCAGTTACACAAATATTTTTACACCGTTGCGATTTCCAATTGGCATCGAAATAGTGACAATGCGCGGGCGGGGCAACATATTCATGTCAACATACACAAACACACACACACACATGCACACATGCACATGAGGTAAAGTCTCGCATGTCGAGCTCCCTCTAAAAACAGAAATATCTTTTGGTCCAGTTGTCCAACTTGGGCGTGTTGCACAATGTGTGAAAACAGGATCAAAGTCCTGCCTAAACATTTGTCAACCTCTCGACGTTTATGTAATCTGCATTTTTTTTTTTTGCTTGTACTACGGCCTCGCGCTGCCTGCTGCCTGCTGGCTGCAGCTTGTCATGAATATGCGCCAATTAAGCAGTTTGTCTGTATGCGGCACGAACATGCATCAATCAAATGTCTGCAGGATAAACATAGCTACAGTCACTTGGTCAGTCACTCACTCAGTCAGTCAGTCAGTCAATCAAACAAGCAATAGTTTGTTGGGCTTTAACAATATGTATGCATTTTGCGAGGGTCACTCAAAGAAAATGTGTTAAATAAATAAAGTTAGAAAGCTGAAATTTAAGTTAGCTAACTGCTTGCTCTTAGCGTAGTATTACTATATGGCAAACTATAGATAAGCAGCACATATATTTAGACTATATTATGGTATATTGTTAAAGCTACCCTCGTTTTAATTTTGACTGCTGAACTCAAATGCAAAAATGTCCAGTGCTGAGATCAGTCTGCTGTATGTTATTCAATCTTTAGTTGCTCTAGTTGACAGTATGACAGTCTGAGGTTCTGAAATTGTTTGGGAAATGATGATTATGAGGCGTGGCATAGTTATTATTAGCGTCGCATGGCAATTGCTTAATTGATATTGTTGTTGCTGTTGTTGCTGTTGTTGTTGTTGTTGTTGTTATTGGCCATGTTAATTGAATGCGAGTTGATAGTCGATAGTCGCCACGGATGTAACATGTCGATAGTCGCCCGAAACAAGTCGAATGCCAAGACTTTAAGCCAGTTGTCCACTCAGTTGTCAGTCAGCCAGTCAGCTAAGCAGCCAAGCAGCTAGACAACAAGACAGCCAGACAGACAGACAGACACATAGCCAGAGAGACAACAAGACAGACAGTCAGTCAATACTAACTAAAATTTTGTTAGCTAGTCTCAGTTTTTGGCCTACTGTGTATGTGCGCTGCAGTGATACTTGGCCAACAACAACAACAAGAACAACAACAAAATATTTGTTGGCTATGTGGGCAGAGAATCTTGGGGGCATTGTAAGTTGCACTTATCAGCAAACAATTAAATAAATTTGCACGAGTTATAAATATGAATGTCAAGATGCTAAAACTTTAAAACGAATTGAACGAACGCTTTGATATTCGTGTGCATTTTGACCCACATGAAGTGCAACTGCAACAGCAAACAGCTAGCAATTTGCCACCTAAGAGAAAAATTATGAGCACCAGCATTTATACAATACATGCATAGACAATAAAAATCAACAACAACAACAACAACAACAACAACAAGATCAGCGACGCGTCTCTTCACTTATGCACAACAAATGGGAACTGAACTAAAACTAAACGAAGCTCAATAAAATGTTGCTGAAGTGAAGTCGAATGTGAAGTGAAGTGAATTGAATGTGGAAATGGAAGGCTGTTAAAGATGGTTGCGGTGACTGTGGAGGAACCTTCCCACAATTTCATCCGCTCGACACACAAAGTCAACAGTATTTTCGTTATAATTTCTATTATTTTCCCTTTTGGCATAATTGCAGACAATTTACTTAACGATCAATAGCGGCAGGCAGCAAACAGACAACAGTCGACTGACTTAAAAAAAAATTTATTAGCTCCCGCAGCTTGAAGCTGCTTTTTGCCAAGCAGGCAACCAGGCAGCAAGGCAAACAGGCAACCAGGCAGCCTGCTGCCAGCCTGGTAGACAGCAGCGAGAGCAAGGAACGAGCTGATAGTTACATCCCACCATGTGTTGCGGCCCATCGTATACTGATAGCCGACAGATGCAGCAGTTGCAGTTGCAGTCGCATCCGTGAGAGTCGCACATCGTGTTGCTGCCGATGCCAAGTTTTCTATCCTTGAGCTAAGACGAATAATATTTTTTTTTCTTTTTTTTTTTTTGCTTGGCAGCCACAAAACATTTATTTAAAATAGAGCAGAAGTTTTTTTTTGTTGACTAGCACAGGGAATGGAGCATGAAAATTGTGGCCATAGACAAATGTTGGGCCAATAGATGAACGCTGTTCATATTTTAATTACGTGACTTTATCACGTCATTTCACGGTGGCTATGCCACAATATGACAGCAGTAGAGCAGCCAAACGAGAGGCTGCTGAACTCGTTTCAAGTCAAACTGCATAAAGTCAAGTTTTTTTTTTTTGTTTTTTCTTTCAAAGGAAAAAGTTAAGCTGCGAAGAATTGAATATTAGATATTTGAAATATTTTTTTTTTTTTTTTTTTATATGAATAATGTGTTGTGTTCAAAGGTGTATAAAACTGATTGATATGAGATAAGATTTGATAAGTTATGGTATGGTTATATATATATATATATAGTTATATATGAAGCATGACAATTTGTTTAATTGTCTTATGAATTAACCTTTAGCTGAACTATCTTTATTAGTAGTCTATTATAATGTAAATTAAGGTCGGGCTCATTAATCAGTTTGACAGCATTTATAAATAGCAAAACGAAATATTGTATTTTAAGTATCGATCAGTAATTCTAATTAACATAACATAACATTCTCTATATACAGTTGGAAAATTAAATGTAGAAAGAAAGTGAGTGAGTGAGTGAGTAAGAGAGAGAGAGAGAGAGAGAAATCATAAAAGTAATCAACTCTTTAACGAATCAACGCATCCATCCATAGTTTTTCACTCGATTACGTGTTTTTTGGGAATCGTAGGCTCCACTAATTTGCCATAATGTTGTGCAGACAGTCACCCGCTGATTGCTGATAATGTCTGCTTAATGCACATTTAACATAAGACACTTACCTCTGGCCTGTTACGATCGGAAGAGGTAGCGGTGGGTGTATTGTATGGTAGGCGTTAGTAGGCGTGTCAATCTTATGACGATTTACCTGTCAAAGTACAAAGTGTAAGAACTGCTATGACTTTTTACACATAATAACAAATGAGCAATAAATTTCTACATTTTCGCCAATAAACAAACGTAATGATCATCTTGATGATCGTGCCTATTAAAGTTGTTGTTATTGTTATTGTTGTTGTTATTGTTGTTGTTGTTGTTGTTACTAGTCATTGCAACAATATGGCTATTGAGCTATGCCCAATCCATGCCCATTCACTGTTGGACACCCACCGCTGATTATGTTCGTTTCGGGCAACGTCTGTATATTATTGTATTAGTATATACTACTATGTATGATAGTATATTGTCTGTCTATAGTGAAAATCATTTGGCGATCTTCGACCATCTTCGAACATCAACGATCTCAACGATCTCGTCTTCCGTCTGATCAATGCGGTGGTCAGCAAATGTTGTTGTTTATGTGCTGCTGATTATGAGCGGGCGTCACTGACAAACACATAATCTGCGGCAAGCTTTGCAACTCCTAAGCAGGACTGGTACTGTGACTATGACTATGCCGATGACTATGACGATGACTATGAGCCTACAACCGGGATTGGGCTGATGTTAGCTTTTTTGATGTTTCAACAACGTCGAACTTTGGGGTCATACGACGCTACAACGCTACGACGCATCGTAAATCATTCATAGAGGGATCAGCAGCGTCGCCAACAACAACATTAGCGACCACAGCATCAGCATCAGCAGCGACAGCATCAGCATCAGCGGCAGCAGCAACAACGTAAAATTTGTTGCTTTTGCTGTACACAACAAATTGATTTTAGTCACGATACTGTCAATTAGCCAGCCATGGGTCAGCCACAACGTAGACCAGGGACCAGCCAAAACACTGAACATTGCAGCCTGGCATCATCTTCAACCTTAGTCAAGGTGTTGATGCTGGCGAACTTTGCCGGCTGCCATCTGACCTGTAAGGGGGATGGGGGAGGGACGGACCCAGCATTCGGTTCGCAGCTGCGAGCTTTAGCCTTAACGTTTAGATGCGATTAAGGCTGCAAAATTATTGTTATAGTTGGCTGCCATTGCTGCCAATGTTGGCTACTTTATTAAATCAAAGTATTTTCACATGATTATCACGTGAGTCGTTGAGCTGTTGAGCTGTTAAGTTTTTGAGTCGTTGAGTCGTACAGCTGCTTATGATGCCTTATGTTGACCTCACACGCTGTTAGTTGTTATGCTGTTCAGTTTTATAGCCAGTTTTCTGGCCACTTTGAGGCCATTGTTTTGTTATTTTTATTAATATGCACGTCAAAAACTCACAGGCAATTTTAGTCTGCAAGTTATTGCCAAAATGTTTCTTGCTCTTGTTATTGTTGTTGTTGTTATTATTATTATTTTGGTAGGTAGCCTTTCGCTGAGTTGATCTAATTGAGTGATTTCTTGATTCGACTTTATACTTGGCTTAGACTTAAGACACAGTTAAACCCAAAAAAAAAACTAATTAACTTTTGGCAAGTATTTTAAATTTATTTGCTTAGTTTTGGTTGAAAATCGCTGAAATGCTTGGCGATAATTAAAGCTAACTTTAAAATACAATTCTCTCGCTCTCTCTCTCTCTCTCTCTTTCTCTCTCTTGCTGACTGTTGAAGACAGGGCACCAATTTTGCCAGCAAATAGCAATAGCATTGTCAGGCGTACCTGTTAAGAGATACTTTGAACCTGTTGTACAGTTAGAGTTACAATTTGCAGCGGCCAAGCAGTTCCTGGCCTGGCCTGCACTGGCTTGTACTCATTGTAGTATATCGATGGCGATGCACTTGAAAATCGTGATTTCACCTTTTGTACAAGGCAAAACCAAGGCAGGCAAACAACAAGCAGCAAAAAAAGCAAACGGCAACTGGCAACTGGCAAGTTGCAACTGCCAACAGAAATACACAAATACAATTGCAAGTCAAGTCTACATAGCAGCAGCAGCAGCAGCATTAACAACAACAGCAGCAACACAAATGCTTCTAAATGGCAAAGTAAACTGATTTACAATCAAAGCCAACGAAGCGCGCAAAGAGTCGCAATGAAGTTTCAGTTTGAGTTTGAGTTTAAGTTTCAGTTTTTGGTTTAGTTCCGTTCAATTCGTTTGGTTTGGTTTAGATCCCGTTGGCTTCTCAATTCCCTTGGCACTGTCTCCACCTTTGGATCTAGCACTGCCTCGACCGTGGCAAAGCCATCAGCAGCGCAAAATCAATTGAAGTAATTACGAAATGAAGGCACGAACTAATAAACTTGGTCTTCGTCGTCGTCGTCGACTTTGGCCCTCGATTTGGTCGTCTTAACGAGCTTGTTGCTATAATACTGATGCTGCAACTGCGAATGCAACTGCAACTATTGCTGCTCGTAGGTCTAGCGAATGGCTATTGGTCTAGTAAACGACGCCACCGCGCCCAATTTACAGTTAGTTTAAATTAATTAAATGAAATGCACTTAATTAGAAGGCAATTTCCAATAGAAATACCTATAGACATCCGACTTGAATGTTTCAATGCGAGCTTCGGACTCGGACTCGAACTCGAACTCGGACTTGGTTTCGTATTTTTGTATTTGGTTTCGGTTTTTTTTTGTTTTGGTTTTTGGATTCGGCAAGTGCATGACTTTTGCTGCCCAACCTAAAAATGAAATCAGGTCAAGCCAGGCCATGGCAGGCCATGGCAGACCCGGGCCAGAGACGCCCAAGACCGTTGAAGACAGCAACAAATTTGCGGTGCTAGAGCACCCGGACAGGCGCAATCGATCGCACGTCAAAAACTGGGGCCAACATCAGAGAAATATTGTTTTTCATTTAAGCCAGGTCATGCCGCCCAGAAAGGTGACCCAAACTGTTGCTGTTGATGTTGCTGTTGCCATTGCTGTTGCCGCCAACGTTGTTGCCGCAAAATGAAAACGAAAACTTTATAAAATCAAAATGCGCCATTTGTAAGGGCATCAAGTATTTTGACCAGGCCATCAACAGTCCAACGACGTCCAGACGTTTATTCATAGCCAGACTTTATCATGTTTGGGTCTGGCAGACAATTTGGTTGTAAGGTTTTTTTTTTTTTTATTGTTTTCCGTCGCGCAAAGATCAAAACAAATACAACAACAATAATAGCAACAAATTTACAATAAATAACAAAAAAAAAAAAAAAAATAAAACAAAAAAAATAGGAGAAAAAGATGCGCCACACCCGCGACGCAGATCAAAACAAAATATCAAAAAAAAAAAAAAAAACTCAAACAAAACAAAAAAAAAAAAATGAAACTACAAATGGACAACCAGAAATTAAAGCCATTGTCTGCACCATTGGGTCAAGTGCTGACAGCAACAATCTATGATGGCGCGTGGCGCGTGCAACTTTTTGATGATTAACGTTATTTTCTGTTTGTTCGTTTGTTTTCCTCGTATATTCATCTATATTTCATAGTAATTCATTTTAAGTATTACAAATTTGTATACGATATTTCTGCTGAGTCCCTAAAAAAAAAGGGGAAAAAACTTTTAAGAGCAAAATAAATATATAAAATGATTTTCAAGAAAATTAAATTGAAAATCCTGTAAAATCATGAACGTAAAATGCTTCAAAGAGTTTTCATTAATTTCAAAATAGATTTCTCTCAGTTTTGCTTAGCCCTCGCAAAATGAGCTACTACTATAATGAGAAATAGAAAATCAGTGCAAAAACTTTGTTGCCCTAGCCAACGCCTACGAAATGGGTGAAAGTTGGTCCAAAAACGTGCGCTCATTTTGACACCCGAAAGCAAAGTGCACTCGCACTCTCGCACTCTTCATCGTTGTCGGCATCGTTGACGTAGACGTAGACGTCGACGTTGTTATTGTTGTTGTAGTGGTAGCCACTCGATCCGCAGTCAGTTTTTTGCGCTACAAATGGTGTCCGAAAATCGTTTTCAATTAAAGCCGAAACGTGCTGAAAATCAAATTAAATGCTACAAAAGCGAGCGCTAAAAATTTTTTGATTATTTGTACAACTCAAATTAGAAGGAAAGTCGCCAAGCCAATGCCAGTCGTCGAATGCAAGTAATCAACCTCATCATCACCTTTTGTGGCATCAAGTCTGAACAGTTTGACTTAGTGGCGTGCTGCCAAAGTAGGTTGACCAACCGAACAGTTTGTCGTCCGACTGTCTCGCTGTCTCGCTGACTGCCAAGTTGCCGTTGACCCACAGCCATAGCCATAGACACATCAATAGCCACATTCGGTTGCATTTGGCTGAATGACTGGATGACTGGATGCCTGGATGGCGTTGGATGCCAGAAAGATGAAAGCATGCCGAGTTGTTTAGAAGTAAGTGCTCTGCAGTGACTGAGTGCCAAAGTAATTAGTCTACTAGCGAAAAAAAATTTGGGCAGGCTTGCAGTTCCGCATTGTTGCTTATTAGGCTTAAATGCCTAACATGGCCCAAACAAATCGTCTTAATTGATTAACATTCAAAAATGTTAAAAAAAAACCTCAGCTCAAAAAAAATAAAAAAAAAATACAAATATTTTAAACGATTTTCAAATGCACTTCAACATGTTTCATCATCATCATTATCATCTAGCGAGCCTTCTGCCGCCGCTTCATCAAAGCGAATCAATGACGAATACATAAAGTAAGGCTAAAAATAAATCAAACTTGTTGCTCAAACATCTTTTTGTTTAGCTTGCTATTATTGTTATTGTTTGTGTTGTTGTCGACGCCATCAATCAGATTTTGGAGAGATGTAGATGAAGATGGGGACCGCCAAACTATTTCGTAGCTGCTTTTGCTTGGTGTTGAAGCCAAAGGCGTTTTACAGTTTCACCAAGAGGCCACAAAACCATATGTAGTCGTCGTCGTCGTCGTCGTTGTCGTTGTTGTCTATAAATAAACAAAAAGTCAAAAATGAATATGCCACATAAACAGCTGGTGTCCAAAAAAAAAAAAATACAAAAATAAAAAATGAAGTTAATAATAATAAAAACAACAACAAGTACAACAAAACTTGTACAATTGCTGAGTACTTGCTGAAAAACAAGATATTTTTGCGCTACAATGGAATTCCAAAATAATATTTATATAGAATAAATCCCACAGTCAATCAAATTGAATAGAACTTAGTGTCAGTTCACTCTAAATTTATCTACATATTTGACGGATCTTTTTTATTTTTGAGTTAATTTAATTTAACATTGTCATTGTCATTGTGGCATATAAAGGCAACATAAATTGGCTGCAGACTGTAGCGAATGTAATTAAATGCCACACGAGCATTAAGTGTGCCCTGGTTCAGTATCTGGTTGCAAGAAACTTTAATTGAACACCTCAAAATGATGCGCACGTAATTCAGATTTACAATGGCAATGAGAGGCAATGGAAGGGAATGCAATGCAATCCAAGGCAATGCGAGGCAATGAGGCAGCAACAAGACAATGGCAATCCTGGCAACATGTTGGTCATGTCCTCTCTTGGCATCCTTGTCGAACTTAATGAGGGCAGTTGTGGCATGCAACAAGCAGAGTCTGTAAGACTTAGGGCTTAACACGCCCCATCAAGTGGCTCGAAGTTTGCACAAGAAATTAAAGTCCAACGATGCGCACAACTAAAGAAATACCCATAAAGGCGAAATCAAGTCTCCCATGTCCCATGTATCAGTTGTGCATCTACTTGCCCTTAAGTAAAGTACAGTATCTTGTTGCAACTTCATTTCATGCCACGGTGGACCCAAATATTTTCACTTCGTTTCGGTTTTACTTTGGCGACCACAATATATATATATATATATATATATATAAGTAACAATAACAACAAGAAGAGCAACAGCAACAAGAGTAACAACAACAGTTACGACAAAAACAACATGCATGTTGCATATTTTGGTTTCAGTCTTGTTGTTGTTGCATTGAGCCTCAACGGGACGGGCAAAGGGGCAGGACCAAGCCGACAGGCTGAAATTATTTTCTCTCCTTCGCATATGTGTTTCGTTTCGTTTTGCGTTTTCTGGTTTTGGGTGTTTTTATGTTCTTATAATGCGACTTATCAGATTTTTTTTTCGAAGCTGACAATGGCCGAAAAGTGCCCGGCCCAGGCCAGTGGCAACGGTCGCGAAGGTTATCGAAGACTCCGGGTGGACAACAGTGAAACAGTGAAACAGTGGTGGAGAGTAAAAGCTGCATCGATTCTTGTTGCGGTTTTAATGCGTGCATCTCATCCAAGTGTTGTATTAAATTTTTGTATTTTCCCTCTGATGTTTTGCAGAAACAAGATTCCCTCAACTCTCTCACCCGTCGCTCGCCACGTGTCTTAATATTTATTTTTATTATATATAACATTTTTTTTTTTTTTTTTGTTGTTTTTTTTTAACATGATCGTTTTTGATGATTTTCAATAAAATTAAATTGAAAATAAAAATAAAAATAAATTTTTATGTTATTATTATGTTGACGCGGCGTCAATGTTGAACGATGTACGATGCCTGCAGTAAGATGAATGTGATGCGATTAGTTTACTAAAATGCATACAAAAAAATATATATATATATAAATTTTTTACAATTCAATTATGTTGCATCTTTTGACTAAATAATATTAGAAAGGAAAAAAAAAATAATAAAAAAATTTTCCAAAAATATTAAAAGATTTCAAAGTCAGATTCTTCAATAAAAATAAAAAAATATATTAAAAATTATAAAGTTATTAAGCAATTATGAGAATCATTGAAATGTGTCTCAGGCAACTACTTGCCGAGCACTTCCAGTTTTTGGTCAGTTTATTAATGATCTGGTCGTATGATCTGGTAAGTAAATAAGTATTCTCCCGAACTTGTTGTCCTGCCGCACTAAGTTTTTCGGTGTCGGTGTTTTGCGCTTGTCAAATATTTGCAAATCGCTTTGACATCTGGTTCGACAACTTGTTATCGTTCGTGTTTGTATCGTACCGTCGCCCCGGTTCACCCGACTTGCACATATTTCGTTTTTAATAAATTGTAGCACAATTTGATATGGCAACGCCACGCCTGGCCCCCGGCACATTGACTACGACAACAGCTTTAGATTTAGATTCAGCCACAGACTGAGACTCAGTCTCAGAGTCTCAGACTCAGAGTCAGACTGAGCTTCAGTTTCAGCTTCAGGTTATTGCAGCTGTCATGAGCGCAATGCAAAAAATGGCATAAAGTCTTTGATTAGGCGTGGAAAAATATTGTCGGAAAGCATTTTAATCGTTTTGATTAAAAGCCACCACGCCTAATTAGTTGGAAATTTTACTTGAAAACCGGTTATTGTCAGCGAATATATATGGATGAATGGATGGACAGATGGATAGATGGTTGAATGAATGAATGGATGGATGCATGTATGGAATGAAGTCCAAGCAACTGGGGCTCTGCCTATGGCAGCCTTTTGATTGGCCTGCTACAACCAAAAAAAAAAAAAATAAATAAATAAAATAAAATAAAAAATAAAATAAAATAAAACCTTTCGTCAATAGTTGAACATGTGCGGGCAGCAGCAGCCAATTTAACAAATAATTCATAGAAACATAAATCGCGATAGCGCCACATCGTCATGGCTGCCACATCGTCATGCCTGAGCATTGTGACTTTGACTTCGAAGTTAACTTAAACTCTGACTGGCAGTTGTTTGCCACAAATTGTTGCCAATTGTTTGCCTAAACAAATACACAAAATCTTTCAAAACTGGCACGCCCATTATTGTAAATATTTTCGCGTTTTTCTATTTTGTTCTAATTAATTTTTTTTTTTTTTTTTTTTTGCAAACTGCTGTGCAATAACACTCGGCAAGCATTCAACACATTGTGCCGATAAGCATCATTTAGCTAAAGGTAAATAATAAAAAAAATATATATATATATATATATATACAACGACATTGGCAAATATGGGCGATTAGCAATGGGGGTTTTACTAGGGGGAACACGTGCTCCATAGTTCGCCACAACATTAACGACAATGTTGTTTTTCGTATTAAATGCATTCTGTCATCTAATTGTAGATTTAATTAATTCACATTTAATAAACATTAATGAATTTAACTAATATTCTCATTAGCAATTTTCTTTGTAGACAAAAGAGAAGAAAAAAAAAGACAAGTCAAAAAAATAATTTAATTCATACAATTCAATGTTTTTTATACAAGATTTTTCTAAACTGTCTAAGCAGCCCTCGAAACTGTCGAGGCACACATAACACAAAAACGTGCCCGTGCACCAATGACTTGCGGAGCACTAGCTGCAGCAGCAACAACAACAATAACAAATACTTTTAAAATTGAAAATGTTGATTGAACTCAAGTTCGTTGCCTAAGTCTTTCGTTCGACTACTTATTTAACAAATGCAACAACGCGACGCGACTCTGCCCCCACCACCCACCACTCACCCCATCTACCAAAAACCTGCCTCATTGTTGTTACTGTTGTTATCCAGCGTGACACCAAACTGTTGTAGTAATTAATAAAAGCAAGCAGCAACAACAAATTATGTTTTTAATAACTGTAAATTTGTAGTTGTAAAAATTTACGATTTAATTGCTAAACGTTTGAATTTATTATAAGTGCTAAGTTATTTCATTATTTTCATATTTCGTGCT
Source organism: Zaprionus obscuricornis (assembly GCA_037044475.1). NCBI lineage: Eukaryota > Metazoa > Arthropoda > Insecta > Diptera > Drosophilidae > Zaprionus > Zaprionus obscuricornis. The sequence continues at coordinate 43,823 of JBAMBR010002722.1, forward strand.
ATGACTATGAGTATACATATGTGTATGTCTCTATATGTCTGTATGTGTGTGTATTTATGTGTGTGTATAATCGTGAGTGTGGACTGTTTTATAACAGTTTTTGACCTTAACATGATGAACAGACCACCTGAGCAGGCAGGCGTTTTATTTTTCACTAATCATTAATAATGCTACCATTATTGACCTAGACCTTTGTGTAGTTGTTAGTAAATTGGAGCTTTTTGATAAGAATCAACTTAAGATTAGAGTGGAGATAATTGTATATAGATGATTTCTAAATGATAGTTGGCTGACAGGCGAACTGCAAAAGTCAAGAGCATTCACAAAACATTGTCACATTGTCATTGATGTGCATCAGCAATAGCCGTTGCACTGTTGCACTGTTGCACTGCTGCACAAGTCCAAATCATTTTGTATCAATTGGCTTAGCGTTTAGCATTTTAAGTTTCCTATTTTGTTGTTGTTTTTGTTGTATTTCTATTTTGCTATAGCTCAATCGTGATCGTCGTCATCATAGTCATAGTCATAGTCATAGTCACCATCGATATCGCCGTTTTGTTTAACTACAATTACTTATTTAATCATAATTTTGTTCGCGTTTCAACAATCATCAATCATCAAATGCAATGCCGACAGCGGCCGACAGAATTCTGTGACTGGGCCAACTGTCAGCCTGACAGATTGGCCGCTTTCAGCGAGAGCAGCGAGCAGGAAACCGGAGAAGTATTAGAAGCGGCCAAGCCAGGCCAAGTGGAATGCGCTGCATGCCTCAACTACGTAGCTTTACCAGCCAGCTCTGGCAACTTGGCCAGCTTTTGCTGCTCCAGCTGTTTAGCGCAAAACGCAGAAAAAAAAAGTAGCGTCAGCGGCAGAACGCCACAATTATCTAGTCAACAGTCAGTCAGTCAATCGGCTCGTTGAACTTGCAACCGGCGCTCCAGCTGTAGCTGTAGCTGTTGCTATTGCTGCTGCTGCTGTAGCTGTAGCTGTAGATGTTGCCGTACATGCCCGCTGCTGCCGTTGTCTCCGCTGCGATCACACAAATCAATCGATCACGTTTTATAGTGCTTCAGCCACAGACTTGGCTCGAGAAGAAGCAAAAAAAAAAAATAAAAATAAAAAATACAAAAAAAAAAAGTAAGTAAGGAAAAACTGAAGCGCAACTGAATGAACTTTCCAAATGGGCAGCGCGCTGTGCAGATCGCGAAATGCTGTCGGCGTCAACTGCAGCTGAGCAGTTGCTGCTTGCAGTTTGCAGTTTGCAGTTGCAGCCGGCGCAGCATCGGCTAGATGGATTGATTGATTGCCTGAAACAGTTAGCAGACATTGTCTGGCCGGGTTTATTGCTATTTATGATCTTGATCTATGGATCGAGGGCAAAAGCACATGCGGCGACGTCGTCGTTGTTGTTGTTGTTATTGTTATTGTTGTTGCTGTTGTCGTTGCTGTCGTTGTCGTAGTCATAGTTGTTGTCGGGGCAGCCAGTGCACATGCTGATAATCAGCACGAAGTCAATGTCGATGCCGATGCCGATGCCGATGACGATGTTGATGTCGATTTCGATGCCAATGCCGAAGCCGAATTCGAAACTGCAACTGCAACTGAAGTTGTTGCTGTAGCTGAAGCTAAAGCTGATAATGATGCCAGTACTGGCCTTGATTGCGGCTCTCGCCGAGGTTGTTGTGTTTCAATCATGCTCGACAGCAATGCAGAGCAATCAACGCTTAGTACATGCTACAGTGCAGTTACCGCCTAGTTTTTGATTGAAAATATTTGGAAAATTGTTAGAAAAAAAAACCTTAAAGGGTAACACTGCCCCAGCTTGGCCCGAAAATAGTGCACAGGTTAAAGAGCTGCTTGGTGTTAAGTGCACGATAATCGATTCGATTCGTTGCAAAACCAGCTCACAAGTTTTTCATTTTTTTTTTGTTTTTTTTTTGGGTTGTGCCAGCGCCAATTTTGGTGTTGGCGTTAAACGGCTAAACGAAAATTGCCTATTTATGGGCTATAGCATTTGTTGTAATTGCTGTTGTTGTTGTTGTTGTTGTTGTTGTTGTTGCTGCAGTTACTCTTGTTATTTCTTCAACTGCCAGTTGGCAGGAAACTATACATTTGCATGCTACCCAAAAAACAGTCCATTAAATATTAACAAAAAAAAAAAAAACCTTAAAAAAAAAAAAAATAAAATTACCAAAATAAACAGTAAAAAAGTTGCATTACATCAGCAGAATTTAATGTTGTTCATGCATGCAAAAAAATGACAAAAAAAAAAGTCACTTGAACTGGTTGATGTAATTCACAAGTTTTTTTTTTTTTTTAAAGGTGTTTTAATTACGCATGTGCCAAAAAGCCGGCAAATATTAAAAAGAATTTATTTTTTTTTTGCCGCTTTTTTGGCGGCAATCAATGAAAAGTCAATAAAAATCGCCAAGTCAAACATTCATACGATCAGTCGCATACACGAGCCACAAAGAGTTATCATTACCATTCGACTGAGGTGCCGACTGACAACAACAACAACAACAACAACAACAACAACAACAAAAGCAACAACAGCAACAGCAACAACGATGTGTTAAGTAGCATTTTATGAGATCATTTGAGATGACGGTAACGGTGCATGGGGCGGCTATGGCAGAGAAGGAAGCGGTAACTGCTGCAGGTGTGCCAAGAGTTTTAGTGTAACTTGGTCGGTTAGCATGCTAATTACATGCCACTAACATGTCGCCAAATGTCTGGCGCTGCAAATTAAGTGCAAATCTCATTTTTTTTTTCTTTCTCAATTTTTTGGCGGACACGCAAATCGCAAGACTTTGGAAACAAAAACAAAATTGAAATGAAACTGCTGAGAAATAAATAAAAAAAAAAAACATAACGCGTGTTACGTAATTTTAATGAACTAAATTCAATTAGTAAATAATGAAATCTTATGTATTTGTAGTTGTATTTTATATTCAATGAAAATGCTCTTCGCTGTGAATATTTATAGAATTTTGCAAGCTAACGCAACGGCATCTGTTTTTTGTTTTTTTTTTTGATGGCATAAACATTGCGCTAATGATTTATTTAAGGCATATACAACAACAATAACAACAATAACAACAAGAACAACAACACTGTAACAGTCCGACCCCAAATATAACTGATTGCCCGCTGGGCAAGTTGGGTGGGCGTCATGAATTCAACTGCACCCCTCTGCCTTGGCATTGGCAACGACCCAGTAAAATGACCCAACCCCACTCGCAGTCGAATATGCTGACGTCTATCGTTGGCTGCGTATCTTCGCCTCGGGTGCAAAATGAAATCGACATTGAATGCGCTACCACAAAATTGTGTGGCTTGTCCATGGATAGATGAATGAATGAAGTATGCGGGGGGATGGGAGGTTACCCATTTCCGCTCAATTGCGGCTAACATGATATCGCACATTTCAATCAATTTACTTATTATTGCCGCGACGTCGACGACCGATCGTCCATTCGTACTGCTCTTGGGGCATTCCCGTTAGTATAATAGACCATAAAGGTGAGCTCGAAATATTCAAGAAATCAAAAAAAAAAAAAAAAAACACAACAACTACAAATTTTATAGAAAAAAAAATAGGAAAATAGAAAAATAAAAAACAGAATTTCACTAGCGAAAACCACAAAATGTATTCGAAATCTTAAGTTAAAGCGTGAGATGCGACCACATGCAAATTTATACACGACACGAGAAGCAGATGAAAGATCCCAAACGATCGAACGATCGCTGAGGCCCACGAATCGTTTGCCTGACTGACACTTGTCAACATTTTGGTGCTGCTGCCATTTTGTTCTGCAGAAAACTATGCAAATATGTGTCAAGCACCGATGGCAATGGCAGAGTCATGTCAACTTCTTGACAACAACAAATGAAGATCAACGCTGGCTTATTTATTTTATATGCATCCCATGAGTTTAAGTTTCGTACACTGTTTGAAGACTGAGTACAAAAGCCGTTACGCCCCTGCAACTGGCAACAGCAAACTGCCACATGTTGCCAGAGCACTTGGCAAACACTTGGCTTGCACGCTGCAACTTGGTGCAAGCTGGTGCAACAATAACAACAAAAACAACAACAGCAGCAACAACAACATCATCGCCGGCAATGGCAACACATTTTTCGCGCCCAAAAGTGTTGGAGGCGTTTTGTTGTCCACTTAGAGACGAGGGGCTGTCTGTCTCATAGTCAGTCTGTCTGTCTGTCTTACCAGTCTCCCTGTCTTAGTCTCAGTCTCAGTCTCAGTCTCAGTCTGTACTCACTACACCAGCAGCCGTCTGTCTGGCAGGCAGCCACTAAGCATCTTAGGCACACGTCAGACTGTCGCTTCTGTCGGTGGCGTGTGTTGTTGCAGTTGCTATTGCTGTTGCTGTTGCTGTTGCTGTTGTAGTTGCTATTGCAGTTGCTGAAGTTACCTTTGTTGCTAGCTGACTGACTGTTGTTGCTATTGTTGTTGATTGTGGCATTTTGATTGATTTCTTTTGACTTTTGGCAGCAATCGCAAATATTTGGTAATCCTACCATACATCCAGTCAACAAGAGTCGGCCAGACTACAAGACGCTTCATCAGCAATTTTAATGCATACGTTAGTATTTTAACACCTTCGAATTGGCGGTTGCATCGGTCGATGACTATTTTTGGTATTTTAATGCCAGCTTAGTGCAACTTTCTACACGAGCCAACTTCGACGAGCCATAGAGTTGAAATCAAAAAGTTGGCTTCCAACTCTTTGGATTATGGGCTCTACTCTACACTTTGTGCGTATACAAACGAATGTGCGAATGAGTATTTTTCTTTTTCTTTTTCTTTTTCTTTTTTTTTTCGGTATTTTTAAAAGTTGTTCAAGCAAAAATTGACCATAAACTTGATTTCTGTGCACATTCAGCGACAATTTGTCAAAAATTCTGGCAGTCTTATGCAGCGATTCGAGTATTAAGGTCAACGTCAGCGTTTAATTGAACACCTGGACGACCGAACACGCGAACGATGACGCGGTGACCGAAACATACTACAACAATATGTTATATGAATTGGGCGGTCAGCATCTGACAGTGAGTCATACGATTGACTCCAAGGTTCCAAAAGGCAAACCTTTTGCATTTCAGTTATTTAAAAGTTTTACCACATTCCTGCATAATATTATATGCTAATTTCAGTCTATGACAAATGTCATGCAATTAATGCTATTAAAAGGATTCATAAATAATAAAAAGGATAAATAAATAATAAAAAAAAAACAAATTATTTATTTTTCAAAAATAATGTTTGCAGTAGAACAACATTTTTCAATTAAAGAATTTCCTGAAAAAATGAAACTCAGAATCAAGGTGCCACAGAACTTTTTCTAGGTGTTGCATGGTTTTCGACTTTAATTTGTTTGTGCTTGTTGTTTGGATTTAGCATAATTTGCTTGTTTTTGTGGTTACACTTCAATTCTGTGAGTGAAATGAGTCTTCGTGCTGTTCGTCGTGATCTTGTGGTGGCTCCCTGGCAACCAATTTGCATTTTGTTTTATATGCCACAGAAAACTCAACAAAGAAATTTGCAACTCTACAAAAGATCCAAGCACACGTTCACGTAGAACCGCAACAATTCAACTACAAATACGAGAAGTGCCAAAAGTAGTCCCGCACCAAAGCAACGCCAGGCAAGATGAAAATCCTTTAAGTCTAACGGAAGTTGGACCAGAGATGTACTATAGTCCTTGAACTCCATGCGACCCGCTGCAATCATTTCAAATAAGCTAAGATTCATCCAATACTGAAGTAAACCAGACTGATGAATTCTTAAGGTAAACACTTTCAATATGTGGCTATAAATAGAATCTTCAGCCATCATAACACTTTGTGGAGCACTACTATGGAAACATAAATCTGAATATCGAAAGACCGGACGTTGAAAATATTGTTGCAGTTCACCCAAAATGATCCATTTACTTGATGCGACGCTGTAGCCCCAACTGGTGTTAAAAGTGTTTCGCATCCAATAAAACTCGCTTAAATTACTGGTCAATCTAAAGACTGCCGCATATCGTGCACGAAAATCATCATTCAAAATATCAAACTCTGCACGTAAGCCAAATATATGCAATCCTGAAGAAAGTAAATCATCAAAATTTTTAATCGATGTTTGTTGAGGACGACAAACCAATAGATGCAACAGTTGCGATATACACATGCACATTGTAAGCTGAGTTAGTAATTTTGGAGTTAATCGGAGATACCTCAAGTAGTTGCGTATCCAATTTGGAAAACAGGAAATTGATTTGATGAACATAAAGATGCTGAGAAATGCCACTAGCAGTATAGATAGAGTTGTAGTTTCCAAAATATGCCCAAATAGTGCTTGCTTCTCAATGGGACGTTCTAATGGCAACATGATGCACCAACTTCCAAATAATATTGGATATGAATACTGATTATGGCTGCACAAAATAAAGATATGAAAATTCAATGAGCATAGTATATCACTAAATAATAAATAAATTTCTATGTACTAACCGTCTAATATATTTGTTAGTTATCTGCGCCGTTAGTAAGCCAATATCTACGCTTCCATTATTTGTGAATTCTAGCATATAAGCCTCAGATAAAAGTCTCCCAGGCAACCATGTCGGATGCATGGCATTTATTTTGGCATTATGCTTCTGGGCAAAAGTCTCAATAAAATGCCACATGAATCCTGTAAGATGCATCTCTCCAGTGTCACCCTCATAATGTATAGTATTTGGCTCCGAAAAATCATGCATGATATTTAAAACGTATCCTTTGAAATTGTCCATTTGATTTGGATATAAGCTAATTTCCCTGGTAATATTTTGTTTTATAAGTTTAAACTTTGGATATCTCTCGAAACTGTAGAGTACAGGTCTTGGAATTTGTTGAAAATATAGAAGCACATTGTAAATGTTCTTTTGCATGAAATACCAAAGAATATTTATTGGCAAATAATCCTCAGTAGTATTATCGCAGTTTATCAACTCGATTAGCACTCGAACTGTTTGAAATCTATTCAAACTTGCTGCTAATCCTGTAAGTTCCTCAATTTTGTAATCTTTCGATAGACATGCCAGTACAAATAATTCTTTATTGTGTCTATCAATCAATCGATCATATGGCATTTCAGTATTCCACACCCACTGCGGCTGTCTGCTGAAATTGTGCTGTTGCAATGATTGCCAATTGCATTCCAGTTGTCTTGGATTATAATAGAATATGCCATTTCCCTTGTTGATAAGTTGTAGAACCAGCCCATATAAATGATATAGCTCTGAAGTGTAATTTCCATCATTATTATGCCACATGTCTGAGACCAAATACCGTAAAGAACTAAAGACAATATATAAAATGACAAAAACGTAGAAAAATGCATTTCATTTGCTATTGTTTACATTTGTTATACAAACATTTAATTGTTCACCATCGGACATAAGCTAATTACCGGTGGAATGTAATCAAGATTGTGATTTGATTTCTTTTTACTGTGTATATAACCTATGCATTGTTTTTTTTATCCCTTACCATACACTTTTATATGCATTGCCGAAAATGACATTCCTGTATAATCATACCTAACCAGCTGGCAAATATTTTACATTATTTTATGTATAAATATTTTATTTTTTAATTTTTTCAACGAGTGTTATTTTCGTCTTGGTCTTGGCTGCATGTCAGAGATCATATGTCGCTTTATGTGTACAATAAAATGATATGATCGCCGGCAGCTGATCCTTCATGACAATACCAACACCAACACCCGCGTTGTGCCTTTGGGTCAAGCAAACCGAAGAGAAAGTCACACATGTGTGCCGACACAGCAGACTGCTCCTCCTCACTACAAATTTTAATTTTGAGGTCAGCAAGTAAATTTTATTTAAAGTTTTTTTTTTTTTTTTTTTTTGCATCGACCTTTGAGAGAGCGCGACAGTGAGACAGCGAGAAGAAGAGTTTTTAAATAATTTGCGGCAAATGATAAGCGTTCGCAAAGAGAAATAGTGTCAGCAGTCTGCTGTGACACCAAGTGCACGATTGTGATTCCAAATTGTCTCACATATCGTGCGGCTGGCAGATCAGCATAGCATAGCTCTGGTATCTCTGGGTTAACTCTTTTTTTTTTCCGCAGGCAGCCCATGGTCACGGTCACATAATTTATGGATCGTGTTGTGAGAAATTTGTCAACAAATCGTGGCGCCATAAATTGTTATTTTTATTTTTTATTTTTATTTTTTTCTTTCTTTATATTGTGAACTTGTATGCCAATTGTCTAATAGCAGCTTTAGACATAGAAGTATGTCTTTCCTCAATATTCTAAGCAGTTAATAATTGTACATGGGATTGTCATATATCATTATTGTCTCTCCAAGACAATGGTTAGCACAATGCAACTTTATATTCATTTTATTGCTTGATGGCTTCTTTATGACAACTGTTATTGAAGTATTGCTGCATTTATTGAGAATATGAATATTTCTTATAATAATATTATTTTCTTTCTATATCAATTTGAAAAATCATGAAAAGAAAAAAATAAAATTCAAACATTCGAAATGGCCAAAAATAACGAAATATGTCACAATTTTACGTTGCTGTTGGCCAGAATATTAAACAAATTTTTTTATAAGATTTTCCTAGGCTCAAATGAGTCGTGATTTTGCTGTCAATATTTTTTTGCTTTTTTTTTTTTTTTTGCAGGTTTTTGCATATTTACCAAAGATGCAGTAACATAAAATATAAATATTATTCATGAATATCTTTAACAAAATATTCACAAACGACACACGCGACCATCTATGCTCAATTCTCAATCACGACTATAACTTCGAAAGGATTCAAATCCATATAAACTATAAAAAAAAAAAGCTGAAAGCTATGTAAACAAAACCTTTAATAGAGTTCTTATCGAACACCATCGCCCGACAAGGTAAACAAAGACTATGACGATTGATAATTAACGTAAGGATAATAGAATTTAAATACTGCAGGATAATTGAAAAATTGACTGCAGGATATATTGTGTGACAAATGTTATTACTATCAATAGTGTTAGGTAACATTGCTAGTGCCTTAATTACCAGATACACTTTTAGCCAAGCCAAGGACTGTTAAAATTGCGGCATCAGCAATTTTAACGGGCTGACTTGCAAGTTATTACGCATTAATATGCATGCGATAGTTGAACATACTATTTGTATACAATTAGACAAGAGATCTCATAAAATAAGGATACGAAAGCAAAAGTTTTACTTTGGGCAATTGCTGGTTGTCAGCTGTTGTCGGATTGTCGGCTTGTTGTTGGCTTGCTGTTGGCTTGCTGTTGGCTTGTCGGCGCATTTAGCTTGTTGGCTGCTTGTTTGCTTGACCTGTCACCACTTTGGCCCAAAAGACTAGCCAGCTGGCAGCAGTGCTGCAGTGCTACAGTGCTACAGTGCTACAGGCTGCCCACTTGATGCGGTGCACAAAAGCAAGCGTGTTGACAATGGTCAAATGTGCAGGCCAAAGTGAAGATGCAGCTGAGATCGCAGACCCCAGGCTCAGGCCACGACCACGAGACACTTGCATACAATGAATTGCTTCTCTTCGCTTTGTGCTCCCACAAACACAAACACTAACACTAACACATATACATGCGCCCACAAAAACACACACATAACAAACTTCCAATAGTAAGAGAGAAAGAGAGAGAGAGAGACACCCACATGGGACTTGCACTGCGAATGCGACTGCAACTGCAACTGGGACTGGGACTGACTCTGCCTTTGGCTTTGGCATAAGCTTTTGCCTCTGCACAAGACTGGCAGCAGCATTGTCCATGTCCATGTCATCATCATTGTTGTTGTTGCTTGTTGATGTTGTCGTGTTTGTGGTCTCAACGGCTGCATTGACTGTCTGTCTGTCTGTATGTCAGTCTGTCTGTCTGTACACTTGGCTGTCTGGCTGACTGGCTGGCACTTGTTTTATCGTCATTTTACAAGCATTTTTCATAAATTACAGTTTATTGTTGTTTGATAAACGGCCAACGGTGGGCGCTACTTGTATTTTTGTATGTCCAGCAAACGACACGCAAATAAAACTCAAACAAGAAATTATTGTAGTTTTTATTGTATTAACATCAGCATCGTTGGCGTCTTCGTCTTCGTCTTCGTTTTCATCTTTGTTATTGTCTTCGCTCTTTGCTCTGCCATCTCTATCTATCTATCTCTCTCTCTCTCTGACTCCCTTCTGTCGTTGTGTCGTCTGTCCGGTTGCTTCACTTGCTTGATAAGTTAAGCGTTGACATCTTTATGTGCGTGTGTGGGCACTAAACAAGCAACAAACCCAACGTCATCATCAACATCATCGGCAGCAGTTGGCAGTTGGCATTCTGCATCAATGCAGCTGACCATCAACCATCAACCATCAACCATCGACCACCGACTACTGCTGCTGCTGCTGCTGCTGCCAACAAAGGAGACATCATAAAAATCAAATAAACAAATGCGTATACAAAATTTAAGGCTGACTTGCATTGAGCGAACGTTTTGTTTGATGACAATTAAAAATTCATGATGCGCATTTTTATGTTCATGAGAACAGCGCCTCCACATATGAAGTAACTGTAACAAAACATATATAGATAAACAGTGTTGCTTTATCTTTGTAGCTGAGCCTATATATAGCATGACACTTGATATATGCATAGGTAATACCTTGTAATACACTATAAACAAAAGCTTATACAAAATTTTTATTTGTTTTTTTTTTTATTAAATTTTTACAAATGTTCGCCTTTCTGTCTATTTCTTAAACTATAAAAAATATAGTCACTAAATTTGATATGTAAATTCATTCATTTCATACGCTGCTCAAGTTTATTTCAAATATTTTATGTCATGCATTTTCTTGCAATTTATTTATATTTATATTTGTAGGTTATAGGAAATATTTGTATATTTTCTAGAATTATTTGCACAATATTATAAACATTTGTATGCTAATATAGCTTAACCAATTTTATGATTTACAATCCGTAATGGACCCTGAGGGCGTCAACACGCAAATAACTAATGCAAAAAATACATAAAACGAGTGACTGCACATTCGAGAGTGCGGTAACATTTGCATAATTTTATGGCTGTAAATTCCGTTTAAACAACTTAATTAGCTTGCAAAAAAAATAAAATAAAAAAATGTCTAACTCAAATTCACTTAAATAAACAATATGAAAATCAAAATAAAAAAAAAAAACACAAAAAAAATTGGAGAACATGTCCCTTGAGGCAGCTGGAGATGATTTATTTGACTGGCGTTTACCAAAAAGCGCCATTTTGGTAACAAAGTTGGTAACAACAAAGCTGGTAACTGTCTAGGCGAATGACGTGTCTAGCCAACCAATAAACTGGCTGCAAGAAAGCAACGCCCGCCATTTAGTTTAACTGTGGTGACTGTCGATCGGAACGGGCCTAAACGCGTTCGTCTCTAATGGCCGCTAATCTAGTTAACAGTTTTTCAATTATAGATGATTTTGTGTTGCTGATAATAAATGCGATAAAACATATTTGTGGCCAACAACTAGCCGACTAGCCGACTAGCCAGATGCCAAGACAACAAGATTACATCAGAGCCATTTTACAACTTACAACTTACAATGTTATAGTAAGCTAAATTGATCGGGCGTATTGCGGTTGCAAATGTCAAAATAATTTGCTTTTGGCTTTAAGCTTGTTATCTTAAAGCCAAGTTAGCTGCAGGCGTTAATTGATTTACTGTTCGCTTGCTTACAAACAAATCATTTGGAAATTTTTATTAATGCTTGATATTTCAGCTGATATCATTAGAGGGCCGCCCTTTGATGTTATAGAAAACTAATTGGCATTTGGTCTTGCAAATCTTTGATACGTTTTCTTTCTCAATGCAAAAAATAAATGTCGATAAAATTTGCGTATTGAGAAATCGCCACGTCGCGATATCTGCAGGCGGTAATGTACTTACAACAATTTTAGCTTGCCAACAAATAAAATTAATGAGCTTAAACCTGGACGTAAACTACCAAAAAAAAAATGAGAAAAAAAACAAACTGCTGCACCGCTAACCCAGTTGAAGTGGCTTGCAAATGTCAGTACGGCATTTTTTTTTTTTCTTTTTTTTTTTTTGATAAATGTGCCAAGCGGCGACGTTTCTATGCCAAACGAAAATGAAAATGAAAATGTTTATGTAGCCCCTCCCGAAAAGGTTGCCGTCACTGCATTACAGCAGGCATCTCACTGTAGTCACACAGTCACATCATAATGATGCCCTCAATCCGTGGCAGTCAGAGAGACGCTGAGACGTCGGACGTCCTTAGTCAAGTCGTGCGCCGTCAACAAGGAATATGTCAGAGGCTGAGGCTGAGGCTGAGGCTTAGGCTGACGCTGAAACTGAGGCTAAGACTTCGACTCAGATGAAGTTGAGATCTCGACTGCTCAGCTCGGTGGCTCAGTTTGCTTGACTCGACGTGTGCCTGTTTAGCAAACATTGTCTGAGCTATGGAAAAGTCACTTTTGACGAGAACTCAAAATGTTGCAAATGTGTTTGCTGCTGCTGCTGCTGCTGCTTTACATTTTTCTACTCTCTGCTCTTTGGCAGCGTGACAGCTTTGGGCCATCAAATTGCAAACTAATGTCGAAAATAGCAAAACTACAAACTTGGCTTTTTCCATACCACAACCAAAAACCACAACTAAAAGAAGTAAAAATGAAAAAAAAATATATATATATCCAATTTTAAGAGCCAATCGCACATGTCAATGCCGTTGGCGATTCTGCTATGCCGAAAAATTTCAAAACTGCACCTCAGAACCCGCCATCGATAGAGGATCGATTGTAGATAGACAAGTAGTCAATAAAATTATAAATGACCCTCGTTAAATATTGAACTATTTTTGCATTTTGTTGTACTCTTGTTGTTGTTGTTGTTGTTGCTGTCTTGGTGCATAGTTGCAACGAGAGAAGAGAAGAAACGAGGCGGGTTAGCAGGGTTAACGCTTCAGTGATTTACCACGGCTTCTCGCTTGCTTCTCTTACCTTACGTCTGTTGTAATGAAGCCCATTTGAAACTAATTAATATACTACCGGGCGTGGTGTGTTTTCATGCAGTTGCAATTATATTAATTGCCACTGACTGCCAATGGGCTACTATATTTCAAGTTGCATAATTCACTTCGTTGCAAATGTCTTGCTATACCAAAGTATTCATATACACTCGCAAATTATACAAATATACATACGTACATATGTCTATATATATACTATATAAACATTTAAGGAGAGTAAAATTTTTGTATATATAAAAAATGTAGAATTTGTAAACAAATTTTGTATGAATTCCGCATATTTACCATATGCTGGAATCTTATACTTGTTACCAATTTCAATGACTCAAAGTGCAAAAATTTCTTAATAATCTAATTTTACAAACTGAAAATGAGCCTAAAATTTTTCAAATATTTTAGAGAATTTATAATTTATTTCTTTGTAAATAAAATTATTTATTTTGTTTTTTTTTTTAATTAAATTTTAATTTATAAATATTTGTTTAATATTTTCTATAATATATTATTTAAATTTATTTATTTATTAATTAATAAATAAATTTGTATGAATTTTATATGCTAGATGCTTATAATTGTTACCAATTTCAATGACTCAAAGTGCAAAAATTTCTTTATAATCTAATTTTACAAACTGAAAATGAGCCTAAAATTTTTCAAATATTTTAAAGAATTCATTTCTTTATAAATGAAATTATTTATTTTGAATTTCTTTTTAAATTAAATTTTAATTTATAAATATTTGTTTAATATTTTCTATAATATATTATTTAAATTTATTTATTTATTAATTAATAAATAAAATTGTATGAATTTTATATGCTAGATTCTTATAATTGTTACCAATTTCAATGACTCAAAGTGCAAAAAATTCTTAATAATCTAATTTTACAAACTGAAAATGAGCCTAAAATTTTTCAAATATTTTAGAGAATTTATAATTTATTTCTTTGTAAATAAAATTATTTATTTTGTTTTTTTTTTTTAATTAAATTTTAATTTATAAATATTTGTTTAATATTTTCTATAATATATTATTTAAATTTATTTATTTATTAATTAATAAATAAATTTGTATGAGTTTTATATGCTAGATTCTTATAATTGTTACCAATTTCAATGACTCAAAGTGCAAAAAATTCTAAATAAACAGATTAAAATGACCTTTAAAATGCTATAAATAAATAAAAAAAAAATGGTTTATTTGCATTGTTAATTTCCTTATAAAATTTTTCCATTATTTTATAAAAAATGAAAATTAATTTAATATTTTATATAATAAAATATTTAAATTAATTTATTAATTAGTAAATAAATTTTTAGAAATTTTACATGCTAGATTCTTATAATTGTTATCAATTTCAATGACCCAAAATCCAAAAATTTCTTAATAATACTATTTTAACATCTTAAATTAAGCTTAGAAATGTTGCAAATATTTTAAAGAATTTCGTATCTAACTTTTGTATACATATATTCTTTGTCCATTTTCATACATTTTTTTCCATTATTTTTAAATTATTTATTTATTTATAATTGTTGCCTAGAATATTTATATTATTTAGTATACATTTTATTATATATTTGTATTATATAATTTAGTAAAATACATTAAAATTCGTACTTTATCGAGCTTCAATTACACAAAAAACTTCTTTCGCAACTCTTTGTTTATTTCACGTTTGCTGTCATCTCAGCTGATCGTTTGGCGTTGCCAGATTTATTTACCTGTCAGCATGTAAACAATTTGCAGAGGTATTAATACACTTGATGTAAGTTTAAAGTACTATCGTTATCGCATACGAAACTTGACAATTGTTTGCTCTCTAAAAAAAGAAGAAGAAGAAGAAAAAACAAAATTTACAATTAAAAAGTTAAACAGCCAATGTAAAAAAATACAAATGATATAATACTATGGCATATCAAAAAAATCTAAGTACAAATATATTTATGTACATAGTGTGTATTTATTTTAGGCCAGGTCATGATGCCAACAACAACAATAACAATAACAACAGCAGCAATTGTCAAGTAAGCGTATGAAATGTATATGGATGCCATGTGATGATTACATGCACAATGAATATGAATATGAATGTGAATATGAATATGAGTATAAATATGAATATGAGAATAGTTTGTAGTATGAGTAGTATGAGTATGCATGCAGTTTACATTGCTTTTCACTCACCAGTTTAAATAACAAAACCAGGAAGTCTATGACAATTATAAATCATCTTCGCCTTGGCAAATTTGCGGCTGTCATGATGAGCTGAGCACTTCACTTACCAAGCAACCAGGCAAATAACCAGGCAACCAAGCAACCAACTTCAGACAGCAATAAACAGTTGCTCATTACACAAAAAACACCCACCCAAATAAATGGGGTAAGGGTAAGCGTATTGCATTGAGCTAAATGAGCAACAGCTCAGCACCTCGGCACCTCAGCGACTCAGCAGTAGAGTAAACACGAACAGCAACAGCAACAGTAACAACAACAATAATAATAATAATAACAACAACAGCAACATGTAGCAGCAACAACACAACAATAATAAGAACAACAACATACAAATAACAGCAGCAGCAGCAGCAGCAGTAGTCAACAGTCAGCATCATAGCCAGAGCCGCCGAATAGGGCGGTACAAGTGCTTTTTATTTATTTTTTTATATATTTTTTTTTTGTTGCTGTAGGCAAAGGAAGCTAACTGAGTTTTATTCCATGGACGCGCCGCTAACATAAAACACAAAATAAAGATTTGTGTCCAACCGTCCGTTTGCTCTACCATCCGCCCGCCCGCAACCCGCTGTCAAATTTTTGGACATGCTGGCAAAAGGTTCTTAGATTAGAAAAGCGTGTGCTTGTAATTTCTTCTTCTCAAGTATTTTCACATGTTGCAGCGTCATAAAGCCGGAGCCCAGGTCGTCGTGTCGACTTTAGTTCGTTTGCTCTTCTTCTTATTCTTCTTGTTGTTACTGTTGATGCTGCTGCTGCTGTTGATGCTGTTTGTTGTTATTGTTGTTGTTCTTGTTGCAGTTTGCTGCGTCTATTAAAATGCTATTTTGACTGGAGTAGTTTAGTTGAACAACGCGGCAGCGTCGTCATCATTTCGAGTACAAGTGCGAGTGCGAGTGCTGAAAAGCATTTTTATGTTTATGTTCTCGTGGCGTCAAGTGCCGCTGCCGTCATGCACTGAGAGCAGCAAAACGTTAGAAAATTTTGCGCAGCGCACCAGAGCGGCCAAAACCCACAACAAGAACAATGCTGATGATAATAGTAACAACAACAATAACATTCAACAGTCAACAAACAACAGCAATGCAACTAAGCAACCACAACAACAAGAACAACAACTCAAACTGGCAGACAGACAACTGCGCGGCGTGCAAATAATGCAATTTGTGCAATGCGCCTGCTCAAACGTGGGAGTCAAATCTATATAGTATACTATACTACAGTTGGAGACGGAGTTGTAGTCGGTGTTGGAGCGCAAGTTGATGCCCGCCGCCATGGGGCTTACTGTGACTTTGCTTCTCATTTTAGTAGCTTCCCCACTGCGCGACCAAGTTGCAACTTGCAACTCCTAAACTACTGTCAGTCAGTTAGTCGTCGCCCCTGTGTGGCCGCCGTGCCGTTGATTGCATTCTTTGCCTGCCTGCCAGCCTGCAACCAGCTGTGGCGGCTGCTCTGACTGCTGCTCTTGCGGTTACGGATGTAGATGTGGATGGCACTGCGAGTGCCACTGCCACTGCAACTGCCACAAAACAAATAAGTGCATTTAGTGTTTAACAAATGTTCGCTTTAGCGCTGATGGCGCTGCTGATAAGCGCAAGCAAAATGAATTAACAGCAAATGCAACTGAGACAATCACAACAACAACAACAACAACAACAACTGCAACATCAACGACAACAACGATGAGATGACAATGACAATTACTGATGTCAAATTGTCGCTTATCATCAAGCTTAAGCTGCCACTTCAGCTTTATTTTTTGCTAGCTAATTTTGTTTGATGCATAATATTATTATGCATTTAAATCTATTTAGTAAACTGTTAAAATTAATATAAATTAAGTTTAAATTTTCAATTTTAATTTATATTTATTTTTATTTATATATTTATATTTATTTTTATTTATTTATATTTATTTATTACATTATATTATTTTTATTTATTTATTTCCATTTATTATTATTAATATTTATTTATATTTATTTATGTTTATTGATTATTATTAATATTTACTTATATTTATTTATATTTATTTATATTTATTTATATTTATTTATATTTATTTATATTTATTTATATTTATTTATATTTATTTATATTTATTTATATTTATTTATATTTATTTATATTTATTTATATTTATTTATATTTATTTATATTTATTTATATTTATTTATATTTATTTATATTTATTTATATTTATTTATATTTATTTATATTTATTTATATTTATTTATATTTATTTATATTTATTTATATTTATTTATATTTATTTATATTTATTTATATTTATTTATATTTATTTATATTTATTTATATTTATTTATATTTATTTATTTTAATTTATATTTATTTATATTTATTTATATTTATTTATATTTATTTATATTTATTTATATTTATTTATATTTATTTATATTTATTTTTATTTATTTATTATATTATATTATTTTTATTTATTTATTTTCATTTATTATTATTAATATTTATTTATAATTATTTATATTTATTTATGTTTATTGATTATTATTAATATTTACTCTTATATTTATTTATATTTATTTATATTTATTTATATTTATTTATATTTATTTATATTTATTTATATTTATTTATATTTATTTATATTTATTTATATTAATTTATATTTCTTTATAATTACAGTAGAATCCGATTATAACGACTCTGCTTATAGCGTCCGTCCGGTAACTGCGACTAAAACTCGTTGGCTTGATTGGTCCCAATGCAAACTTATACATACAAACTACTTCCGGTTAGTGCGTCTTCCGGGTATAACGACGTAAAATCGTAGGTCCCTTAAAAGTCGCTATAAGCGGAATCTACTGTATTTATATTTATTTATTTTCATTTATATTTATTATTATTAATATTTATTATTTTTATTTTTAATTTTTTTCAATTATTAAAAGTTGCCGGCATTCATCAGCTGTAACATCGCTTACTTTCATTAAACATAATGTTTAGGTATAAAACTTGTTAGATACCAAAGAATTTAGAGCAACAATCATTGCTTGAAAATGATTCACATTTGAGTCTCAGCTTGAGTCTGAGGCACAGGTACAACTTAATGGCGCTGCCAGTTTTTTTTTACGCCAATGTTTGCCTGCCGAGCGACAGAAATTGCATTGCAATGCAATGAAATGGTGCAGTAGGTGTTGAGGGTGGATAGAGGGGGGGGCGAGGAGGTTCCCATAAAAACGAAAATATTACAACGCCCACGTCTGCTCAAAATTTCACCTAGTTGAGACATGCATACACTTGAAAAGTTGCTGTATGCTGTTTGTTGTTTGCAGTTGCAGTTGCAGCAACCGGACAGCTCAGCAGCCACAAGTTGATGTAGAGCAAGATCCGTTTGCCCAGTGCCAGTGCAAGTTTCAAGTCTTTAGTCGCACTGTCCTAGTCGCAGTTGGAGTTGGAGTTGGAGTTGCCGCCGCTGGCAGATAAATGTATTGCATGTGGCGGCCATTGCCATAGCTATAGGAATAGCGCGCGGGTGTCTCATGCCACATAGAGTTTCATTTAAATTAAATTAGAGCCGCCAACTCTCTAACTGTAACAATGAGTGATGCACGCACTAAAAGCTGACAGGCAAATGGCCAATGGCGATAGCTATGACGACGACGATGACGATGGCAACGATGACGATGGCGATGACGATGACGATAGCAATGGGGAATGGCCGAATGGAATCTCTGCTCGATGGCAATGCGTGGGCATCAATCAGCGTTGAGAGTAGTACGAGTGCATGCCACTGCAGACCCATTGGCATTGCCATTGCCATTGCTGTTCCATTGCCAATGTCCTCGTTAAAGACACTAGACCCCGTTTGTGCAGGCAATTGTAATTAGCGATAGCAATAGCAATAGCAATGGTCATAGACATGGCTATAACTATGACTATGCCTGCTGCTGCTGCTGCTGTTGCTGTTGCTGCTGCTCACCTGCTAATGACGGACATAATCATTATGAATTTAGATTGTGGCAATCGACAATCGGTATCGCAATCGGAATCGCAATCGCAATCACTTTACTATGTCACTGCGGACGCCCACATATTGTGATATGCAGTTTGTTATACTATATATACAAACAGATCGTTATACATAACATATATGTCTATAAGTTAGATTCCGGTCTATAGAGTGTCTGACAGTGTCAAGTGATTCGTCATGGCATTTGGTTGACTGGCAGCCGTAGTTCCACTATCGAATGACAGTATTGAACTGTCGATTGCCAGTCGTCCGGCTACAGTTCCGTTTGCATGCAAATTAGAACAAGCTGCAAAAAAAAAAAAAGAAAAAATAAAAAAAAAAAACACATGAGGCTGACAGCACTGACAAACGGATTTGGCATGCACCTGCTGCCTGCTGCCGACTGCCGATTGTCGATTGCTGCTAACTGCTAACTGCTGCTGGTTGCTGGCTGCTGCTTATGCTCTGACCCCAAAGTTGACTTTCACAAGCGGATTGAGTACTTTCAAGTTCAAAGACAAATGGGCGCGCATTCGATTCGATTTACTTTTAATTTATAATTTGGCAAACCTTTTGAACTCAACATCGACTGCATTGAGAAAAATGAAATTGTCGATGGGCCGACTTTGCAATTTGTGGTTTGCAATTTCATTTCAAATTCAGTTCCGCATCATTGCCAGGCAGCAGTGTGTATAGTGTGCATAGTGAACAGCAGTGCCAGTGCACAGTGAGCAATAAAAGTAAAATACTGCAAATAAAATCAGGTCAAATGGGGCACAATGGGCAGCACGTAGCGCAAAAGACCATTAGGCCAAATCTGGCTGCACATTTGAAGCACATAGCACACGGCACACAGCACTCGGCACATAGCAAAATCCTTTCTAGTCGTTGGCTTTGTAACTTGACATTGACCCTGCCTGCATTTAAATCGTCGCTTAATTGACTTTTTTTCTATTTCTATTTTTTTTTTTTTTTTTTTTTGCTAACTGACAAAGTGCATCATGCAAGCTACAGGCAGCTGCGTGCAACAGTTACAAGTAAGTGTTTCTATATATATGAATATATATGTCTCTCTCTCTCTCTCTGTCTCTTTCTCTCTCTGTTTGTATGTGTTTGATTGTCAAGGTAACGTGGACAAGACATCAATCATCACTAAATTAAAAAACATTTAAGATTCCTGCATACGGGGAAAAATGTTTCGTTGTTTCGTTGTTGTTCGATGTTAGAGATGCTGTTGAAATGTTAGCAGCAGCTCATAAATAATGCAGCAGCAGCAGCAGACAGCAACAGTCAACAGTCAACAGCCACATGCAGCTACGAAATGTCACATTAAACAGGCGATATTAAAGCTGAAAAGCAGATGACACCGAAATCATGTTAGGCGGCACTTGAATGAGTATCAAACGGCAGCTGCCATAAACACACAAACACGCCGTCAATGTGTCGACATGCTGCAAGGAGTAGTCTACACCAGGCCAAAAGATCTGCAAAAGATGCAATTGAGCCAGCAAACTGTATGTTGCAAGTTGCAAGTTTGATATTAATGCTGATTCTGAATGCTGTTGCAGTCGCAGTAGTCGCAGCAGTCGGCATCGATAGTCGATAGTCGTTTTACACTTGTCGCCGGCATTGACCAAAGTTGGCAATTGCCGCGCCAACTTTTATGTGGCCACCGCCTGGGGACGCTCAAGCTGCTATACGTCGGATGCATCAAAAAAAAAACCTTGGTAGGTGCAAACGCCGCACGTCAATTGCTGTATTAGACGGCATTCGTTGTCCCAGTGCCAATGCTAGTGCCAATGCAAGTGCCAGTCCCAGTCCCAGTCCCAATTCGATTTTGAGTCTCAGTTACAGTTGCAGTCTCTGTCTCTGATCCCCAGTCCCCAGTCCCAATTCGAGCAAACATATCCAATCCTATTCAGCGACCAAACAAGTTGTCATTGGCGCGTTATTTATGACAATGTTCAAGATGTTTTCTCTGTTTCCCTTGTTTTTTTTTTTGTCTGCACTCTTCTTCTTCTTTTCTGCCCAACACTGTTTATGTTAATGCTAAGTTCGCGACATTCTCCTCGCACCCCAACGCTGCCAGCGCTGCTGCATTCAAGTGTCCGTCAATTGGCATCGTTAATAGAGTTCGAGCTTGGACCTCGGCGGCAAGTTCGTGTGCTCGCTGCCGTCGTTGTGTTGTCGCTGTTGCTGCTGGTTGCTGACGCTACTGCTGACCAAATGCGGCGGGCGTGTGACAATTAAATTGTCAAGCTCAGGCCTTTGACATTGACGCGTGGCAAGTGTCAAAGTTGTTGCTGTTTTTGTTGTTACTGCTGTCGTTGCCATTGCCATTGCTGCTGTTGTTGTTGTTGCCGTTTCACAGTCTCTGCTCACATTTGTGAGCTGTGAGCACCAACTTCTCAAGTTAGTTAGCGGAAGGGGCAGTTTTCAATTATGATTTTAATCACACAAGAGTCCGGCACCAACAGCTTTATTTTGCTTTTATTTTTTATTATTATTATTTCTTATTTTTTTTTTTTTCGTTGTTCTTTTATTACCTTTTTGTAAGTGTTTTGTTACTGTCGTTATTGTTGTTGTTGTTGTTGTTGCTGTTGTTGATGTGGTTGGTCAGCAACTAAATTTCTCACAAGAAAATTGGCAATTTTTTTTTGTGCGCCGCTTCGCTGATAAATGAGCCTTGATATGATTCAGCTTAAACTTGTCGAGAGGCGTTGTAGAGTTACCTGTGAAATTATGCCATAAAAAAAAAACACAAAAAAAAAAAATAAAAATAAAGGCAAAAAAAAAACTTGACGCGTTTTTTGGCTAATAAAATTCATATAATTTTATTCAATTTCTTATCAGCCAAATTGCCACGAGGCTAAACGAGGCTTGAGTCAAAGTTCTCTTAACGTTTTTAACAAATCTTTTAATTCTCTTTGTTTCATCGTTTTCTGCTTCTTTTCTGTTTTAATGCCTAAAATCGTGCTGCTCATGCTCTCCGAACGTCGCTGTCACAATCAGCGACTGCGCTGTCTCAGTCGCAGTCGCTGCGTAGCTTTCCAGTGACGTCGACAAAACGTATTTTTATTGGTCAAAAGCTGATCGGCAACTGATAGCGCAGCTGTGCGCTGGAAATTAACCGCTAGGTCGGTCAGTCAACAAGTCAGCAGCAGAGCAGCGTACTGGAAACTCACCAACAAAACAAAAACTCAACAATAACAGCTAAAAGAAATATAAAGAGAGAGTGCGACAGAGAGAGAGAACGCGAGAGTTTGTAAACGAACGACTGAGAGAGCAAGCGCAGCTGTTCAATTGAAGCTGCGACTGACTGAAGCTATAGTTGAGAGAGTGTCGTTGTCGATCGGCGATAAACGAAGCAACGAACGACGCTGGCAGAGAGACCAAACAGTGGTCGCGTAGCCAGCTCAACAGGTTTTTGCGCTTTTAGCGGCATTTTTTTTTTTTTGCCGTTGCTCCCCAGGTTCGTTCGTATGGCAGTTCGGCTCCTCGTTCGTATGTCGCTGTCGCTGTTAGAGCTGCTGCGGCAGCCTGTTGCCTGTTTGGTTTTGTAGCTGTTATTCTTATTGTTATTGTTGTTGTATTTGTTTCTGCTGCTCACTGCTGTTGCTGTTGCTGGACTGTATTACTCGGTCAGTCGGTCTTTGAGAGGTTGTTGCTATTTTGCCACTTTTTTTTTCTTTTTTTTTGTATTTCTTGCTTAGCGATTTTTGCTCGCTGCGCTTCGTTGGTGTTTTGCAACTTGTTGTTGTTGTTGTTATTATTGTTGATTTTGCTGTTGTTGCACCGGCAACGGCAATTGCACTCAACTGCTGCCGCGAAGTGCTAGCTGCGCTGCATCAAACGGCGACTTCGGCTACGTTGGGAGCTCAAGCTCAAGCTGCCTGCAATTTTCATCCTCTTGCAGTTTCTGTGCGACTTTCTTGCGGGACTGTTTAAACTTTTTGCGGTTGCGCGCGTTGCGAAAAAAAAAGAAGAAAAACAAAGTTTTTTTTTTTTTTCATTCGTTTGTCGACTTATTCACGCGTTTTTCGCAGTCGCGTGCGCGCGTTTCAATTGCGTTTAGCGTGCGTTTTGCATGCGATTTGTGTGCGTCTTCTGTTAAAATAGTGTAAACAAATATGCAAAAGACTTGGTAGCTTTAACTAACGGCTAAACTGCACTCGCATCGCATCGCATTGCATGGCATCTCATCGCATAACAAATTATGTGTGCAGCTGCATCGAAAGCTACACATTTTTATTATGTTTAGCCATCTGTGGCTTGCTCTAAACTAAATCTAAATCACTCATAAAAGCAGCCAAACAAGCCAACAGTAAAAAGCAAATTCATTGCAGTCATAAAATCAAATTAATACACATTTTTTACATATAAAAATAAAAATAAAAATAAAACAAGAGAATAAATATATATATAGTATATATTATATAGTAGTGTATATATATTTATATAAACATTTTTGTGTATGTAATTAAATTAAATATGTACATGGATATGCCCTTCGTAAAGTTACCAAGTATATATATATATAAGATATATATAAATAAAAACATTTATATATATTTATATAGTATATATATATATATATACATGTGTCGTAGTATAATCAAAAAAGACAAACTTGTTTCCATCAACGGCATCGCGCAGCAAACAAATATAAAACAAATTAAATTAAATTAATTTTAATTGCCGCCAAAAGATCACATAAAAAGCGTGCAGTAAAACAGAAAAATATCAGCAAATTAATTATATTGTATATAGAAAAACATGATGCGATACAAAAAAAAAAATGTTTACGATTTAAAAATAAAAATAAAAAAAAAAATAAAAAAAAAATTTTTATTTATATCGTATATATAATACTATATCACATAAACCTAAGAAATCCAACAACGACAGAAGCGATAACACACAACACAAAAAAAAAAACAAAACACAACAGGCGCACTCAAAAACAAAAGACTTAGGCAACGAACTACAACTAGCTGCCGTTTTTCTTCATTGCTTACTTTGCTTGCTGGCTTGCTTTGCTTTTGCTTTGCTTTTGCTTTGCTTTGGCAGTATTATGTTGTATGTGTAGAGTGTTGAGTGCTCAGAGCTGTGATTTCTGAATCTATGCACTGTGCGAGCTGTGTTGAGTGAGTGTTGCGCCAGATAACGGTGCTTCGGTGCTTGATAGCAGCAAAACGCGATACAAAATAATAACAAAAGCAACAGCAACAGCAACAGTAGCAGCAACAGCAGCAGCAGTAGCAGCAGTAGCAGTGGCAGTAGCAACAATAACAAAATGCTGCAACAAGCAACAAACTAATTGACAAGTCAAATCCTGCCTGCCACAAACAAACAGCTGGCAACAAACAGCCAGCAGCAAAAACAACTAACAATAAAAAAAACAAAAAGAAAAAGAAAAAGAAAAAAAGAGAAACATTTGCTGGACAGGTCGTCGACTGCCAGACTTGATGTGGTGGTGGCTTCCAAACTTCAAAATCAAATCGCAGCCGCAAACGACAATTGCAAAGTGTGTCTCTTAATGTTTTCAAATGCATTTTTGTTGCCACACAGAAACACCAACAACAACAACAACAATAACAACGAAAAAAAATAAATAAAAATCAACCAAATAAATTAACATAAATATTTCACGTGCATTGACGACGGTCATATCCGTGTTGCAAAGATTTTGATTTGCCAGCAAGTTGCAAGTGTTGACTGTGTATCTGTGTATGCCAGTGTGTCTTTGTGTGTGTGTGTGTGTCTCTTCTCTGTGTAATCCCTTTCAATAAATATTTGTGTTTTGCCACTTAAAGAATCCTCATCTGTTTAATTCCAGTGTCAGTTAAATTTCAATAATACTTAAAACAACAACAAAAGAAAAAAAAAAAGAGAGAAAAAAAAAGAAACAAAAACAACTTCTGCAACTTAGAGTTGCGTTAATTGTTGCTGATTTTGAATCGAGCGAGGAGACTTTGAGACATTGCGGTAAGTGTAATTGTGTTCAATTCGTTATCGGCATCGAGTTCGACTTCGAATTCGAATTTAAGTTTGAATTAAAACTAAAATTAAAGTTATTATTATTTTAGTTGTCTTTGTTTTTAGTTTCAGTTTTAGTTTTAGTTTTAGTTTAAGTTTAAGCATTTAGTTGTAGTAGCTGTAGTTGTAGTTGTGTAGTTTTTATGCGCTTTTAATTGCACTTTATGTGCAGCATCAGTTAACTAAAAGATTTTGTTTGATGCAAAAGACTCATTAAGAAGACTCCCAGCTGACTCGACTTGTCTTAACTTGACTAAGTTTAGACAACACTGTGTTGAGCGACGGATTCATCAATTAACAGAAGGCAACAAATTCAATTACAATTAACAATCAAAACAGTTGCTGCTGCTGCTGTTGCTGCTACTAATGCTGCTGCTCTTGTTGTTATTGTTTTTGCTTGATGTTCATTGATTGTTGCTGGTGTTGATAATGTTCGGGCTAGTGCGTTCGGCTATAAAACCGTTAGTTAAAAGTTTGCCACAACAATTAATTGCAGTGATTTGAGTGAAAACATCAACTACAAAACGGGCCACTTGGCTTTTAAGACAACAGTTTTTGTTGTTGTTGTTGTAGCATTGGCTTCCACATCTATTTCCTTGCTTTATATAAATTTAAAAGAGTAGCGGCTGCTGTCCAGTCAATAGCAATAGCAACAACAACAGCAGCAGCAGCAGCAGCTACAGTAGCAACAACAACAACTAAACAGTGAGCCATAATTACAAGTTCAGTTGAACAATTTAAATAAAAACACTTCAACACTTTAACAATAGTCGAATCAACGTCTACAGCAACAGCAGCAGCAACAACTATTGCTGATTGTTTGACTCTGTCTGTATGACTGTCTGTCTGTCTGTTTGTCTGTCTAATTGTCAGTCTTAGCAGTAATAGTTAAAGTCTGGTGATGCAATTTATTGGAAAAACGTTTTTAACTGCATCGCATAGTTAATCGCAAAAAATACATTTAACATAAATATCTACACGCACATCCTGACTTCTTTATGTTAATCTTAATCTTAATGTTAATGTTAATGTTAATGTTAATGAAGTGAAATAATTTTAATGTGATTTTTGCTGAAGTTTTATTGTTTAATTCACACAGTACGACAAATTGATTATTATTATTATTTTTATTATTGTTTTATAATAATTTCTATTAAGAATAATTTCCCTGACTATGACGTTTGATTTTCGCAATATTTTTTGTATATATTTTTTTTTTTTGTTATTTATTTATTTATTGCTTTTTGTTTTTTGTCGCTTTTATTTTTATAAAAAAAAATGCAATCGAAACAATTAAAATGCACTAATTAATGCAAAAAAAAAAAACGAAAAAAAGCAAAAAAAAAAAATTAATCAACATTAAGGAAATTACATTACATAAATAAATAAAAAAAAGGAAAAAAAAAACTTGCAAATAAATATGCAAAGAATTATTTAATTCTCACAATTGAGAACGCAAGTCACGAGATTCCCGATGCAATTGGGCGTGTTCATAAAGCGAATTAAATTAAATTTATTGTCAGCAATGACAGTGACAGCAGCAGCAGCAGCAACAGCAGCAACATCAGTAACATCAGCATCAGTAACAGTAAGAACTGCAACAAAGCAGCAACAATAAAGACAACAGCAACAATAGCGACAACAACAGCAGCAACATTAATAACAATAACAACAACAAAAAGTCGGCAATTGTTTAATTGCAATGCTGACAAAAGAAATTGCCGCTGCGCTGCTGATACAAAACGTGGTAAATGAGTTCAAGAAATGTTGCCTGCCAGTTTTCTTGGTAGTTGTAGTTGTAGTTGTAGTTGTAGTTGTCTTGCTCAGCCCGAGTTGTTAATTGTGGGCCGGTCGCTTGCTGGCTTGGATGAGTCAACAAGAAATTTTCTTAATAGCTGTCTGCTGCTAGCATTTTTTTTTTCTCTTTATATTTTTTTTTTATTTTTATTTATTTTTTTTTTTAATGTTGTTACCGTTGCAAGTTTTTCTCGCATTGCTTTTTTTTTTTTTTAATTAAAACTTTTTTTTTTTCCTCTACTGCAATAATTTATTAACTTTTTTTGTTGTTGTTTTTTTTTTTTTTTTTTTGCCACTGCAATTATTGTGACTGATTCAAAGTGCTTCTCGCTTGCGCTAGTAACGCGTTGCGTTTGATTTGCTTTGTCTGTAATTGTGCTCATTATGCCTGCTATTGTTGCTGTTGCTGTCGCAGTTGTTGTTGCAGTTGTAGATTTATTTTATTATTTTTTTTTTTTGCACTGGCTCGCGTCATTACACATGTTGTCTAGGCAGCAGACAGACTGTCTGACTGTCTATCTGTCTCTCTCTTTGTCTGTCTAACCTTCCGTCAGTCTCTCTAACTGTGCGCAAGTCATTTGCTGATCATTTGCACGTCCATCATTCAGTCAGTTAGTCAGTCAGTCAGTCAGTCATTTAATCAGTGCAGCTGTCAATCTTATTGTTTAAGCATTTGGTTGCAACCGTTTAACAGCATTGATGCTGTTAATGTTTTCTAGCTAAACGATGTTGCCCTTTGTTTATAAATTATATCAATGACGCAGTTTGCTTGACATTTTACTGATTTGTTCTGATGTCATCTGCTGTCGTCAGCAGTGCTGCTGCAATTGCAATTGCAATTGCAATGCTCAGTCAACAATTTAAATGTCACGCACTTCTGATTGAATCAGTTGTAAATGTAGTATGTAGAAGCTTATTCTAAGCAGCAGCAGCAGCAGCTGTGCCTAAAGCTATAGTAGTCAAGTTTGTTGCCTAAGTCTTTTGTTTCGACATTTCAACGAAATTCCCTGAATATTTCGTTTACACAGCGTCTTCTGCGTCGTCGATTACGGCAAGCAAAGCAACTGTAATGAGCCATGCGCAAATATTTCGACTATTACGCAATGTAATCGCAAGCAAACTGAAGCCCAAAACCAGAAACAACAAATAGTAATAGTTATAGCAATAGCAACAAACAGAAACGGCCAAAAAAAAAAAAAAAAAAAAAATCGATGAGCAGCAAGACAGACTAAGACTGAGGAGTTTTTGGAGGCGCCAACACAATATGCATACATTTTGCTTATTTTTTATTTATTTTTTTTTGTTGTTTTTTTTTTTTTTTTTATTTCTCACTGCTAAGCCAACTTCATGCCACAAATGTGAAGAGTTTTCACTAATTTCAAGTCGCTGCGAAACAAAACACGCGAGTGAAACAACATAAACTTCAGCGACAGCAACAAATGAAACAGCAACAACAACAATAATAACAACAACAACAACAATAGTCTACAACAACAGCAAAACAATCAGCAACTGCTGCATAAATAAAAGTAAATTTAATGACAAGCAAAATATTTCTTGTCATGCCTATCAGATTACAAGATTTCTATATGAACTCGCAGATGACGCGCCTGTATGTCTGCATATGAGTGTTTATATGCGTTAACTATGACTCTGTGTATATATATATATATATATATGTGTGTGTGTGTGTGTGTGTCTGTGTCGTTAAAACATGATTACTGGCGCTCACATAGACTAAGAGACATATAGAAGACAGCAGACAGTAGACAGCAGACGACAAACGGCAGACAGAGCTGACTGACAGAACCGTTAGTGTCATTTGAATGTGGCAGTACTAGTAGTAGTTGTAGTTGTTGTTGTTGTTGTTGTTGTTTTTTGTTAATATTATGAACGTCATAAGGCCTACAAGGTGTCCAGGTGCCTGTCCCTGGCGCCAGCTATTGATAAAAGCCACTTCAAAGAGAACGCCATAGCCAAAGTCTCGATTGCTTCATCGACATGTGAAAATTGCAAAATCAGAAAATTTAATCTAAAAAATAGAAAAAAAAAACATGAAACTATGCTGCTGATACAAACATATTATCGTATTACAGTTATAGCTGAACAATAATTAAAAGAGTTTTCCCATCATCAAAAAAAAAAAAAACAATATCTAGCGGGAAAAACTCTCGCCGTTTATATGCTCGATTGTCCGATTGCCAATCATAATCAATTTCACACATAACAAAACAAAAAGAAAAAAAAAACAACTCCAAAAATAACAACGCATGAAATTGCTAATTGTCTCGTAGCATTGGCAGTGCGGAAGGGCCCATGCCCAGTACAAGTATTAGGCCCAACCCAACCCATTCGAATATTATTTGGACATGAGAAATATAAGAGAGGCCTACTATTTCAGTGCCGTAGGCCTCATCAACACTCAACATTCGACAATTAAAATCGTAGCGAATTCCCAAGCAACAAAGAAAATTTAATTACGCCACATGTGGCAGCCTCAAAAGACCCTTGAAACACACACACACACACACAGATATAAAGGGCAAAACAGTTTTTGGTGGGCCTTGGTCTGTAATCAAGTGAGCAATTTGTGCGTTTTCAGGCTTACCTAATGAATATTTTCTAGCTATTTAAGGGCCGCCGCACTTTTAATTTAGCTACAGACCAGAAAATGGGCGTAGTATTTTTTTTATTTATTTTTTTTTTTTATTAAAAATCCAAAACAAAATCCAAATCATAATCAAATTCAAAATCGATATATTAGATATATTAATAGGAATCAGCGTAATGATGATGCCCACCGCATGCGATTCGAAAGGAGGTCGGTCACAGTGAGTTTTGGTTTTGTTTTTTTTCTTTTTGGGAAATCTATGGTAAAATACAATTTAGTGAGAAAATTGAACATTTTATTTATTGGTGTCCGGCCTCTATTATTAACGTTAATGTTAATGTTAATGTTAATATTAATGTTATTATATTATATTAAATTGATAAAAATGTTAAATGATTAATCGAAAACTGCTGAACATGTCAGCAACAAATTTATTTTAAATGCATTTACGGATGTGTTTCTGTCAATGACTGCGACAGCTCTTAATTGTCAGCCGTGAACAAAAAAAAAAAAAAAATAAAATTAAAATAAAAGAATAAAAAAATACTCAATACTTGCAAAAATCGGCTTCTTTGTGTTCATTAGCCATATTTGACTTCAATATATTGTCGGCAATATTTAATATTCATTTTATGTTATTTGATTTCGAACACAATTTACACATTTTCAAACCAAATTCACTTTGCATTCATAATTTGAACAGAAGTTTGAAGGCAGACGACTGCCGATGTTTTTTTTTTTATTTTATTTTATTTTTTTTTTTTAATTTATTTTTTTAATTTAGTTATAAATAATTTATATACTAACGAAATGTTTGCATTTGATATTTTCAAAAGACTTATTCGTATGAATTTTAAGCATATTTCTTAAATTGCTGCGAGCCTCTTGATAATTGTCTAGAATATAAATCTTCATGTCAGCAGCCAAAAACTCCTCAATTTTATTTTATTTTTATTTTTATTTTTTTTGGTGACATCAATTAATTAGGCATTGATATGGTTGCAGTAACAAAAAAAAAATAAAATAAAATAAAATAAAACGAAACGAACATGAATAACGGTAAAGGTAGCGTATCAATAGATACTCTTTAGTATTTTATCAATGAATTAAATACATTAAATTTTATTATCTGATAACAAGACTTTATATGCATTTTCATGA
The DNA here is from genome assembly GCA_037044475.1 of Zaprionus obscuricornis. Lineage (NCBI taxonomy): Eukaryota > Metazoa > Arthropoda > Insecta > Diptera > Drosophilidae > Zaprionus > Zaprionus obscuricornis. The sequence continues at coordinate 74,742 of JBAMBR010002722.1, forward strand.
TAAGATGTGAAATAAAATGTTTGCTGTTTCTATTTATTTATTTATCTATATTCTTTTAATAAAATCTTTCATGTGTGTATAAGTGGTTTTTTTTTATAGGATACAGGGTATAAAATTGCGAGCAGATAGCAAAAAAAAAATAAAGAAAAAAAAAAATTCATGCATACAAATTTCAGATACGATAGACACAAAGACTATGAAAATTAAATCAAAAATTAGTTTTCTTTTCGTTTCGTTCATTGTTTTTTTTTTTGGATTTTTTTGATTTTTTTTTTTGCAACTTTTACGATTTGCATATTTCTCGTAGGTGGTTCAATGAACTTGTTGCCACAGTGTAGCGAGTCTGACTATGACTGAGTCTGGTTGGGGGCGTCGTTTGATGAGACTACATCGACAACAACAGAGACGCTAGCGACGACGACGGCGACGGCGACGGTGATGGCGACGGTGACAGTGACAGCGACACTTCCAGCTCTGCGGCTTGATTCGCCTACACGTTAATTTGACAAATTTTGCAAAAAACAATTTGCATAAAATCAAAAATAAAACAAAAGCAAAACCAATCAGTAAATAAAAACAAAAATAAATAAATAAAAAATAAAAGCAATAATTGAAGCTGATACTAATTTCTTTTATATGTATGTGCTATGCGTAGTATAAGTAGCATCATTTTTTTTTTTATTTAAATTATTCAAGTATTTTATATACATCGCTCTCTCTCACTCTCTCTTTCTCTCTCTCAATATAGTATTATTGCAATTTAAAGTTTATAGACCTATGAAAGAGTTGCTGAAATTTATACGACTAGCATTTTGATGATACATACTAACAATTTAGACATTGAACATTGGCACAAAACGTTAAACGTTTTGGCATACTGTTAATTTCTATTCAAGCATTTAAATGCTACTACTACGACTACTACTAACAAGCTGCAAGTCGCATCAATTGATTCGCTTTTCTTAAACTTTTAATTGCAATTGAGTTTCAACATGAGCTCGGGCTGCGTGCATTTGCGCAATGATTTGCAGATAGCAAAACAAACCATGGGAAGCCTCAACGCTTGTAGCTTATAGACCTTATAGACTGGTCGCTGCCTGTGCAGTCTGTGTAGCCTGGGACAGTCTTAGGCAGCTGGGATGGCTAATTGATAACGCCTCTTTAATTAATGTTTAAGAGAAGCCGATTAACTTTGTCTGTGGCATTTCTCGCCAATGTGTCGACTACTCGACGGTATTCACATAGCTAAAGAGATACGCAGAGGGAGGTAAAGGCAGAAAAAAATATATTGACAAACGGGAAATACATTGAATGCAACCTGTATTTAGCATAGCTTTAACCATAGTCATAGTCACTTATTTTATTTTTATTTTTTATTTTTATTTTTTAATTTATATATAGTAATTGCACTTTAGCTGAAACCTTCAGTGTAACCTCATAAGCCCAAGTTTTGCTTAGATTAGTTCTTGCCTGCTACGCACTTGCTTGCATGTTATTTCAAATGCAAAATGCTAATTAAGCTGCCGGCATTATTTTTTTTTTGTTGTTCTTGCTCTTGTTGATGTTGTTGTTATGTTTTATGTTTGTTGTTGTTCTTGTCGTTTAATAATAACGCATGCAAAACTTATGTTACGTATACGCAACAGCCGCCATTCGATTAGGATTTTTTCGTGTTGAAATTCGAGTTCAGAATCTGTTTTATGCCATGCTATGCTATGCTATGCCATGCCATGCGATGCATTGCATTGCGTTGTATTATTTTGTTGTGTGTCTGCTGCGTTGATGTGAGCCGTGCTGCTGAGCTGCGTGCATTAATTAATAAATGTCGTGATGTCGCTTTTGAAGTGTCTGTCATTATGAGATCAATTAATAGGAAAAAATTCTAGATCAAGGCGAAAATGTACAAAAATGTCGCACACACACACAAACACACAGGGGACAAGCATGCGTTTTTGCTATTATTGTTGTTGTTATTGATCGACACGCAGTAGATACATACAGTGTATGTATGCGTATGCGTATGCGTATGCGTATACATTGCTGCTACAAGTTCGTTATAACTTTTGCCTGCCCGCTGACCCCTTTAAAACAAAGTGAATTTTATATATACATATATATTTGTTGTTTCCATCAAGTCTGAGCAGTAGTTGCAGTAGTTTTTTACGTTTATTCGTTGTTATTCACTATTTTGCTTGACGTCAGCATAGGAATTACATCAGACACATAAATCGAAAATATATATATATATATATATATACTATATACCATATATATATATATTATGCAGGGAGAAATAAATCAAAAAAAGCCAAAATCACGTTTAAAAATAAAATTGAAAAAAAATAAATATATTGCATTAATAAAGCAACTGACATATTCGAAATTTAGTGTTTTATACTAAAAAAAAAAGAAAAAAAATAATAAAAAAAAAAATAAAATAATAAAGTAAAGCTGATAGTTTAATTTATAAATAAATGCATAGTTTATAAAATAAATAAATATTAAAATTTTTCTTAGTTGAAATATTAATTGAATATTAAACATAAATAAATTTTGTTTTATAGTTTCATTAAAATTTAAATAATATATTTTATATATAAAAATAAAATAAAATAATTTAATAAAATATAAAGTATAATATAGTAAAATATATTATAAAAATAATAGCATAAAAAAATATATAAATAATAAATAATTTAATAAAATAAATAATAAAATAATTTATTTATTTATTTTGCCATATAAATTAATAAATAATTTAAAAATATCTTGTTGAATTTTTTACTCTGTGCACATATAAAATATGTGCATATATAACATAAAAGAAGCAAACATTTTTTTTTTGCAGTGTAATTGATATTTTTATTTTCAATTTGCTAACGAAAACGCACTTTTCGAGTTTGTGGCTCGTGTTTTCGGTGTTGTTCATTTTGTTGTAGCTCTTGTTGTTGTTGTTTGTGTTGTAAGTGGTGTCTGTGTTGTTAGTGTTGTTGATGTTGTTGGTGTTGGTGGCTTGTATGGCTATTATAATTAATGTTGTTGATACGTAAATCGCCTTTGCTTCGGTTTCAGGCGCGTTTTGCTTTGATTTCATGTTACAAAGTTTCCGTTTGCCTAGCAAACTTGTGTTGGTTGCACTTGTTTTTGTTTTTTTGTTTTTTTGCATTTATGTTACTTGTTGTTGTTGTTATTATTGTTATTGTTATTGTTGGCGGTTTTATGTTACACAAATATTTGCGCTATTGACAAAAACAGCTACAACAGCTACAACAGCAACTAAAAAAACTTTGCACAAAATAAATTTGCCTTGCAAATCGAGTTGCAAACTATGGCAACTTTATATTTGAACTTGATTTTGGTGGCGGCGTAACAAAAGTCATGGGCTGCATTAAGATGTAGAGGAGGGGGAGGGGGAGGGGGGTTGTATTTTTATTGAGTCGGGGGCCGGGGTCAGCAAATAAACCTGACGCTGTCCGAATGCAGCTGCGCTCAGCGGCAATGCGTGAGAACCAGCCGGCCATTAACAACAACAACAGCAACAGCAACAACAATAACAACAACAACAGCAGCGACAACAATAACAACAACAACAATAAAAGTTGCCTTATATATATCAAGATTTCAATTTTTGCATTTGTGTACTTGAAAATTGACGCCGCACGGCACGCACGCATTTATTGTTTTTGTTGCTGTTGCTGTTGCAGTTGCTGCTGTTGTTGCAGTGTGTTGGTATTGCATTTTGGTCTAGCTGGTTAATAAATTTCAAGATACTTATCAATTAGCATACGAATTACATGACTTGCAATCATAAATAATGCGTAAATTTTGCGCTGTTTGTTTATAAAAACGAACAAAAATTAAGAAGAGAGAAATAAAAAAAAAAATAATAATAATATACGAAAAAAATACCAATTGATGCATAAAAGTTGATTTCAATATAAACAAAAAAAAAAAAAAATACTCTATGTCTGTCTGTCTGTCTGTCTGTCTGTCAGTGTGTCTTTCTGTGAATATGCCATGTCTATGCGGCACATTGAGATTTGTGTAATTTATATGCACTTCTACACATTTTTGTGGACTGTAGGTGCGTGTTTGATTTGTCTTTGATTAGAAACGACAAATAAACAACAAATCATGTGGCACGAAATGTATGGAGATGGCGATGGTGATGGTGGCATAGTAGTTGAATTAAATTCAATCGAATAAAATGTATAAAAAATACAAAAAGAAAAGAAAAAATATCATCAAGGAACGAACGAACATGATCAAGAAGTTACAGTCGCGCCTGGGACAGCGGGCTCATTGTTATGCTCGACACTTTTGCGCTATATTTACAAATTGGGCCAATAAAATGAACACCATGAGACTGAGACCAAGAGTCACAAGTAACTATTATACATACCGCTGCACAGACATCAATATGAATAGCAACAGTAACAGTAACAGTAACAGCAGCAACACCAGCAGCAGTAGCAACATATCGACACCAAGACCAGTAACAACAGCAACAACAGCAACAACAACAACGACTTCAACATCAATATCTGAATTGTACGACTATAAAAAGTAACCAAAACGGAAAACGGGCACATAACTAAAATCAACTCACAACTGCTGATGAATTTTTATGCATGTTTATATGATGGTCATAAAAAAAACACATACTGACTGACAAAGCTATGCCATGCCACAGTATACCATGCCATGCCATGCCATGCCAGTGAGTGAATGACTAGAAGTCAATGTTTGTTTAATGAAACAACGAAAACTCTCTTGTCCAGCCATTAAAATAGCCAGCAAATAAATCAAATGCGACTCGTGATCGTATGAATCGTAGCTACACTTGATTATAAGAGATTCGGATTACAAATCCGCCCGCTTCGTTAGCACACAGCACAGCACAGCGTAGCCATCAACATCATCAACAGCAGCAGCAGCAAGATGAAGAAGCAGAACTACAACTACTACTGTTACTGCCACACATCACCTGCTGTGCGTCCGCTAGAAAACAACAACAACAAAAAATGTCATTGGCGCGTTAATCCCTGCGATACAAATTTATCTCTATCTCTGCTCACACCAAAAAAAAAAAAAAAAAAAAAAAATAAAAACAAAACAGAAGAGAGCAAAAAATAAAAAGAAAAAACTATGCAAAATGAATACGTTCCCCTAGGGATTAATGCTTAGTAAGGGATACGCTAAGATAAATTGATAGAGAAAAAGCAAGAGCAAGAAGAAAAAGAGGAAACGTTAAGCTGACGGCGTGAGGCACGCGCTAAAACGTTTAGAAATTTTGTAAACGGTTGATAAATCGACAGACGACGAACAGGGGGAAACAGTGACAAACGAACAACGGCAACAACAGCAACAGCAACGGCAAACACAGTAACAATAACAGCAACAACAACATTAACAACAGCAACAACAATGGCAACGGCAAACGACACCGTAAACAACAATAAAAGGCACAAACGATGTTAAAGTGCGAGAGCACAAGGCAAATTCAGAAAAGAAACAACAACAATAACAATAATACAAAAAAAAATTGAACTCAGTTTGCTGATCAAGTCTATAATCCCCTTAGCCCCCAGTCTCTCGCCACGATCGATTGATTGTTCTCGATTGTTTATTAAATACGAGTCAGAGTTATACTTATCATATTCCCCACAAATGCTTTTTATCTGCTGCTCCAGATCTATAGCAAATGAAATTGTATCTGGAATCTGGCACCCAATATTTATATATATTTATATATATATATATCTATATATCTGCTGTCAGCCCAATGACACTTTATGTTTATGATTTATGTATGGAACATTTTCTTGGCAGGCATTTAACTCTTGAACGTTTGCTCTGCGTGTGTTGTGTTGTCTCTCTCACACAATGTGTTGAGGCAATTACGCCCACTGTCTTGACACTAATACGAGGTATATTTACACACACACATAGAGACATTACGCATTTAGAGATGGATTTGTCATATTTGCGAATGGAATTTCCCATATTTTAGGCTGACTCAAAAGTAACAACAAAAAAAAAAAAGAAATGAAAAAAAAGCTTTTAATGCGACGCTAATTAAAAATCAATATAACAAAAAAAAAAGCAACAATAATAATTAAAAAAAAAAATTGCACGGTAACCAGTTGGCGACTCATCAGGCGACAAGAGACGAAACTAAATTATAGACGCCTCTGTTTTGCAGTAGAGTCTCATTCTCTCTGTCTGTCTCTCAGTCTTTGTGTCAGTCTCGTGTCTGGCAGCGGTAAGTGCTCCTAATTGGCCAGCATCTAGTCCTAAGCATTTTTATTTTATTTTATTTTTTGTTTTTTTTTTTCGTTAATTTGCGAAACTGACAAACGCTTAGCATCCGTCCGTCTATCCTTATCTGGTCGCTATCTTTTTGCTTTTCGCTGGTCTCGTGGCTTTTATGATTTTTTAAATGTAAGTCACGCTTTTGGCAATTAAGTGCCCCCAACACCGACACCGACACCGACACCGACACTGTGTGGCAGCAACACCAGGCAAGCTAAGACAACAGCAAAGGTAACAGCAACACAGCAACAGCAGCAGCATCAGTAGCTGCAGCCTCTAACTAACATCGACTGTGGCCGCCCTCGACAGGTGGCTATAGTCTCCTTTCTGGGCGCTGGGGGGTGTTGGCCAATTGTTGGTAAACTCTTCGTTTCCTGCCTGCCGCCTGCTCGATTATTTGGTCTTTCTTTGACTGTTGCTGCTGCTCTTTTGCTCTTACTCTTGCTGCTGCTGTTGTAGTTGCTGGCTGCCTTTGTGACTGCCTCTGTGCTACGTTTTGGCGACATGCGCCGCATTTGCAATTATTTTGCGGCTCATTAAACTTTTAAACACGTCGCTCACGTAGTGACGCGTCTGTCAGACGGCTGCCATGTAGCCAGCCACAGTCAGCCGCATCTCTCTCTTGCACCCGCCAATCGCCACTTGCTGCTGCTGTTGCTGCTGCTGCTGCTGCTGCTGCCTGTGAAAATGTCATAAAAATCTCTGGGGAGTTTTGCAGTCGGTTTAACTGTTTGGCTGCTTTGATTTCAGTGCTGTGTGTTTGCTTTTTCCCAACGCTTTAAGTTTGCGAAATCACAAAGATTTCTTTTTTATCGCACAACTTGCCGTTGTTATTATTGTTGTTGCTGTTGTTGCTTTTGTTTACAGCTGCTGTTGTTGCTGTTTTTTTTTTTTTTGGTCGTTTGATTGTTGCCAGCTTTTTATTTTATGATTATTATATTTTTTCAAAAAATTGCCAACATCGCGCTGCTCGGCCACCCTGTCACAGTTATAGTCACACATACACACACACACACAGACACATGCTGACAAAAGACTTAGGCAACAAACTTGCTTCAAATTTTGCGATATTTTTTTTTTATATTTTGTTTGCTGCTGCTGCTGCTGCTGCTGCGTGTAGTTTTTCGTCGCTGTCAAATGCAATTAGCTGCAGCTTAATTGAAAAGCGACCAATCGCCAAATGCCATTGCCCAAAAAATTGAAAAAAAAATCGAAAAAAAAAATTGAAAAATGCTTTTCTGCAGCGCATTCCACGGGACATTTCAATTAATTTTACTACTATGCCGTCACTTTTCTCTTTCCTTTACGCATTGTTCGAGCTGTGTGCCACTTTCTGGCCATGACAGGCAACGGCAACAGTCGACAAGCAGTCCAAGCAACCAGGCAGCAAACCAACGCTAGCAACGACAACAAGGAAAACGACAACGACAACGACAACGGCAACGTTTCAATGTCGGCTTGCATTAAAGTGTCGTTCGTTTTCTGGTTCAAGTACGTTTGTCGCAGATAAGTCGCCCGGACCAGGCAAACGAGCAGATTCCATTTCATGGCCATTTGCATGGAAATCGCACAGCTGACGTTCCTGACTCCATAGTCAGCAACTCTTTCAACATACACCATATCCTCCACCTCCTCCTCCTTCTACTTCTTCTTGTCCAACGTCTATGTATGTATGTATGTGTGTTTTTGCCGTCTTCCGTTGTCAATAACGATTTTCATCATCAGCATCATCATCCTGTGCGGATCGTGGAGTTGGCTGAATGCAGAATGTGAACCAGTTTTGTTTAACTATAACAGCAGCAGCAGCAGCAGCAGCAGCAAGCAAGTAAGCAGGCAGCCGTCAGGCAGCGCCATCTAGCGTGCAGTTTTCGCCAATCGCATATTCGCTACTAATGAAATATATGCGAAAGCCAGACGACAACGACGACGACGACGACGACGTTGCCCGCTATCAGTAACAGCTTTAGTTTCATCGTCTCGCCTTCTTTTATTATTGTAATTTGGTGCTGGCCGCAGTCACAGCAAATGCTTTAGAGCAAAGCTGAGCAGAGCAGAGCAGATCAGTATAGAAGCAGAAGACAGAGTAAGCGAGCAAACGGTCAGAGCACAATCGGAGTTGCTTCAACGGTTTCGTTTTTTTTTTTTCTTTTTTTTTTGTTCACAAAAAGAAAAAAAAAAAACTATGCATAATTTATGAGCATCGTTTGGGTTGCATCGTTTTATTATGCAAATTTCTTGGGGTAATTTGTACGTTTTTGGGATCTGCTAGCTTGGGCTTAGTGTCACTATTAAGCGACTAATTAATTTGTTTGCAGACGAACGCTCAACGCTCAATATTATATTATTATTATTATTATTATTATTTGTTCGCTTCTTAGCTTACAGCGATCTCAGAGATCAAGCGATGAATTGATTAGCATTTGCATTAGCATTAGCATTAGCAGTCTAAGCATGAAGGTGCCAACAGTTTCATCAATCAATTAGCAGCAGCAACGACTAACTAACTAACACAAGTTGATTCGACAACTAAACTAAAACTAAACTCAGTCTGTCTTGCAACTATTTTGCAATACTTAAAACCAAAAACCAAAAAAAAAAAAATACAACAAGAAATGCAATATAAAATAGTAGAAAAAAGTTACAAAAAAAAAAAAAAACGAAACTTGCAACAACAAAATAGAGAGCAAGAAAACGACAACAAATACAACTACAACAATGTTGCTTGAGTTTGGATACTGACCACGTCGCCGTGTCTGGTATGGCAGCGTGTGTGCAGTGTGCTGTGTGCTGTGTTTGTTGTATGCCCCCGCGAGAGGTCGTTCAGCCTCAGATCCGGCTTGACGGTCATTTCGTCGTTCTGCCTGCTGCACTGTCACTCTGTCACTCTGCCGCTATGTCGTTCAGTCTCTCTTGCCAGCCGATCGATTGCTTGTACATTGTGTTTGACGTTCGGTCGTTTCAATCTTTGTGAGGCCTTTGAGTTACTCTATGTATAAGCAAGGCGTCTCGCACGTTGAAATACTTTAAAGCGCTTAATAATATGCAGTTTATTATTATTGTTATTGGCGTCGTTGTCGTCGTCGTTGTTGTTGTTGTTGTTGTTGTTGTTGTTGTTGGCACATAAAACTTGCAATTGGCATTATTAACGCCATAGGCTCTTGCCATTTAGTATTTCGCTTTCCTAACTTTGACCATTTTTTTTGTTTTGTCCATTTGGTCGTTTTGGGCGTGTGTGGGAATGCTACGATTGCGATTGCAATATTTTGGCACAACACAAATGACGCTGATTGATTATGCTCACATAACAGTGTCTCAGACTGCTGTGCCTGTTCACACCTGGACGAAAAACACATTAATGAACATTCAAATTAACTGCAGTCTAATTAACAATAATATACATATGAGCTATGCTCTACCTCTGCTTTTGCTCTCCTCTTGCTCTTGCTCTGTCATGTGTAGTCACATTTTACGCACGCAAATCATTTTTTTCAATTGATGAATTTAACATGAAGCGGGGCAATGCGGGCGAATATTTTTTTTTTTTTTTTTTTTTTGTATTTTTATTTTGTCAATGAACACAGTAAAAACCTCGCAAATAAGCAAATCAACAAATCGGCAAATCAAAAACTCATAAGCTAATTAAGAGCAAAGCATTTGCTAATAAAAATATATATTTTATATAATGACTTTATAAAGTGCGTGGCTCTGCTTTACTTTGCTTTACTTTTGCTCTGCTTTGATTTTGCAGTGGGGCATAATAAACGATACGTGAAATGAATAATAAAATCCATTACGCTCTATTCATATGATTACGAGTGTGAATACCAATACGAATACGATTTATTAGTCTAATGAGTGCAGCAATAGATTCGCGTGACTCGCGCTAAAAAAAAAAAAAAAGAAAAAAAAAATAAAAAAAATTCACTTAAATTTGTTTAGCTTATTTAACATTATAATTAACTGAAACGCTTGTGCATGAATTTTTATAAATTCTATAATTATTTTTCTATTATATAAATTATGTGTAATTTTTTTATTTTTTAATAATAATTTTATTAATTATTTTTATTTAATTTTTATTTTATTATTATTTTTATTTATTATATTATAATTATAATTATATAAATTATGTACGATTTATTTAGGTTTTTTTTTTAATAATAAATTATTCATTATTTTTGTTTATTTTTTATTTTTATAATTATCATTTTTATTTATTTAATTATATAAATTATGTGCGATTTATTTAGGTTTTTTAAATAATAAATTATTCATTACGTTAATTTATTTTTGATTTTATTATAATATTTATTTATTTGTTTTTATTATTATTATTTTTATTTATTTAATTATATAAATTATCTGCGATTTATTTAGGTTTTTTTTTTATAATAATAAATTATTCATTATTTTAATTTATTTTTGATTTTATTATTATATTTATTTATTTGTTTTTATTATTATTATTTTTTATTATTTTTATTTATTTAATTATATAAATTATCTGCGATTTATTTAGGTTTTTTTTTTTATAATAATAAATTATTCATTATTTTAATTTATTTTTGATTTTATTATTATATTTCTTTATTTATTTTTTTATTTTTATTTATTATAATTTTTATTTTTTTTTTTTTTATTATATAATTTTTTTTTAACAATATAAATATTTTATATTTAATTTCTTCTTTTTTTTTAATCCTTTCAAATATTTATACACGCATATAAATTTTGTTAGTATTTTGTCAGCTTTAGCTAAATGTTTGGATTTATTATTATTGTATGTGGCCTCCCCCAAAGTTTCTTAAATCAAAATGGAAATGAGTTGTTATTGCCAGATGATGCCTGTTTTTGGTTTCCGCGTTGTCAAGCAATCACTTTTAACTATGCCGCCGCCAACTTTGTCTGACTTCGTTTGACTTTGGGCTGACAACACGGCGTATGCGCATTTTTAATTGCCTACCCAATAACAACAAGGCAGCAGCAATAACAACATGCTTGCAACGAAGATTGGAAACATTTTCAAGAGCTTTTTTATCAAAGAGCTCGCAGCAGCAGCAGCAGCAGCAACAGCAGCTCAGCTCGACATGGCATGGCATGGCATGGCATGGCACGGTACGGCAAATTGAAGTTGACATTTCAACACAAAACTGTCGCTTGTTGGCGCGTTAATTTCATATAGCAAATTTTCAATTTCAAATCGTTCACCACCAAAAATGGTCGCATTATGAATTATCAATATGGTGCCGCCCCTTGGTGACATCGTCAGTCCAACAGAGAATGTGAATTGTCTGTTATTTTTTTTTTTAGCTTTTTTTTTATTTATTTTTTTTTTTAGTTTTCTTTTCGCAACGCAGGAAATTGTTGCCATTGCTTGACCAATAGTCTCTGTTGTGGCAGTGGCAACAGTAACTGCAGCGGGTGCACCATATACGGTCTAAATATTTGCTAAATCACACGCGCTGTGCAGAGTCGCCACAATTGCGAGACAATACAGTGCCGTCCACATAGTTTCTATTGATGTTGTTGCAGTTACTCTTGTTGTTGTTGTTGTTGTTGTTGTTGTCGTTATGTTATAGTTGTTTCTAGCAGCTCTTGCTCTAGCTTTAAGTCTTCGTCTCCAGTCTCTGTCTCTGTCTCTGTCTCAGTCTCTGTCGCTGTGGCTAAGAGCTGTGGTCACGATTTTAACATTTTTGCGCATGCGCAGCGAGGCACCCCAAAATTTTCGGCGTTGCCCATTAATTTTCATTGAAAACGTTTTCATATTTTTGCCATAGTTGTAGCGCTTGCCTCTTGCTGCTTGCTGTTGTTGCCACATTTTCGTCGTATAGCACAATATTTTCATTGTAGTGTTTTTTGGCATATATTTATGTGCCGTAAAAAATGCGATCAAGATTGCCTAGGACTAGACTACAAGACTACAAACTGCAGCAACAACACAACAACACAACAACACAGCAGACAAGGCGAGGTTCGCGCAACTTATTCCGCATCCATAAGGCAGCATTGGCAGCTGTAACTTCAAGTACAGCAACAGTAATAGCAGCAGCAAAGGCAACAGCAGCAGCAGCAGCAGCAAAAGCAAAGGCAACATTGTTGTTCAACTTTGCACTTCAATTGCAGTTGTTGCTGTAAATTGTTGTTGTTGCTGTCTTTTTGGTGTCTCAGTTGTTGTTATTACCGTTTTGGGGGCGCAGGCGTAAATTAATGGATTCATCGTAGCAAACACTTCGCGCACATCGCACTCTAAGCTAAGCAATATCATTGCAATACCAAAATCCAATTGAAGTTCAATGTTTGTGTTAACAACTTTACACCTATATGACAGAGATAGAGATAGAGAGAGACAGAGAAAGAGAGACAGAGAGATAGAGAGAGACAGAGCTAGTGACAGAGAAGCAGCCGCATTTAATTGTATTTGATGTTTAATTTATCAATTTAGATTTTTACGTTTTTAATTAAGGCATGTGGCGCTTTTTAAATGCTGGCCAAATTAGTGGCACAACTAACGTGGCCATTATGCTATATGCCGAAAGAGATTCCGAAATACACATACACACATACACACACACACACAAAGAACACACAAATTGACTTGCTGTTATTTTTGGGGTGTGTTTCTGGGCGAGTCCACGTACTGACTGACGGCCAGCGAGTCTGCAGAAAACAAATGCTAATTATATGCTTACTGAGTTTGTACGTCCGAGACTCTCTCTCTCTATCTCTCTCTCTCTCTCTCTCTCTTGCTTATTGATTCTCTTTTGCTGGTCAGAGCAAGGTTATGATTCAGAGAAGTTTTAGCTCGCATCTAGTAATGTGCCGGCTAAATAAATCTGTACTTAAGTCAATGTCTCTATGTTTCTATGTTATTCTTTCTTTTGTTGCGCTTTGCGCTTTGTGCTTTGTGCTTTGTGCTTTGCGCACTGTGACTCTATGCCACGCCCATTTAATTGCCACCTAGCATTTTGAGTTAACTAACTGTTCATAAATAGTTATGGCATACACGGACAAGCAGCTGCGCCCACAAAACTCTATACTGCTGACTGCAGTCATTGCAGATCATGCCCTGCCCTGGCCTGGTCTGGCCTGGCCTGGCCTGCCACAGCGTCTGATTCGTACTCTAACTCTAACTCTGGCACTAACTATGAGTCCAAGTCTTAGTCCAAGTTTTAGCTACTAGTAGTATTTAGTTCTCTAGTATGTGCTGGCATTGTTATAGTTGCTGCTGCACCACTGTTATTTTCCCACTCATGGTCTGGCTTTGTTTTTGCTGCTGCTGTTGCTTAAACTAGAAAAAAAAAAAAAAAAAAAATTTTTGTTAATTTAGCGCATTTTGTTTAATTTTGGTGCTGCTGCGACTGCTACCAATTTGATTTGCAGGCCAGGCCAATGATTGCTTTATTAAGCGTTAATTTGGCCAACGTCCTTGGGCAAGTTGCTGCTGTGGCGCATAATGTTGCAAGCCTAAAGTCTTCCGCACTGCCAAACCAAACAAGATTTTTTGTTGTTGACTGAGAAAACTGAATCAGCGTGCGGGGCTTCAATTTGTTTCGATGACTAAGTAACTGGGGAAATATCTATGAATATTTCATTTTCGTATAATTGAATCATCAAAAGTTTTTGTTTTTTTTTTTTTTTTTTTTGGGGGGGAAACTACAACTTTATTATATGTAATATTAAATATATATTTCATAAGAGACTCGAGTAGTAGCATCAAATTACCAATGCATATCCAATGAAAAGCTTATCAAATCAAAGCCTAGTCAAATGATTTTTCATATTCATTTTCTATATACATATGTTATATGATATATGTATATTAGTATATTCCAGTTCCCATAACAGCTCAACTTACCATATTTGGTGGTATCTCAATATAATCTTAATATACAATAATATGATTGTGTTGTGTTTAATTAAATTATGCGTTTTGCATTTTGAACGTTATAGATCCGAAAAAACTGTTTCCCACTTTAATAAATTTCAAATGTAAGCAAAAGGCAAAAGGCAAGAAAAACAAACACACAGCAAAAGACAAGAGAACATAGGCTCCCAGGCATAAATCAAACAAACACACACAAAGAGAGAGGAGAGAGAGAGAGAGAGAGAGACCCCACACTCAGGCTTTAAAGCACCCCACACTGGGAGCATAAGTGTGTTTTATGTGTGCTCCTATGGCAGTTCCATTCATGCGTGGTCACAGTGGCCTATTCAGAGGTGTCGTTGTGTTGCTTGAATCGTTTATGCAAATATGCAACGTTAAACACAAAAGCAAAGTACGCCCAACATGTCAGTCAGTACGTCAGTCCGACAGTTAGTCAGGCAAAGCCAATGCTAGTCTGTCTGTCTGTCAGTCACTTTACCGCTCGGTAAGTCACACAGACATAGAGACAGAGGCAGAGGTAGAGGCAGAGGGCGTTCATATTCATACATCTAATTGCTCAGCCGTTGGGCCGTGAGATTCTTATGAGGCATTCAAATGCAAAAAAAATAAAGAGCTTTAGGCCGACTGCCGGCATCGAGCTTATTGTTATGCAGAGTACATATATTCAACATTTGGCTCACATTTGTGCACAGTGCGCACTTAAATGCAGCCACTCAAGTGCAAAGCGATCTTTGTGGCGATCTGTACGTCAAGTGGCATTAGCATATATTAAGCCACTTGTTGCTACTCGCTCATCTTCTTCTTACTCACTGTCTCGCTCTCTCTCGCACTCTCTCTCTCTCTCTTCCTCTGTCTGTCGCTTGCTATCGTTGAGGGCCAATCAGACGCAGAAGGCATCGCCTTTTTGCCATTCGTCAAACAACTTTGACAGTTGGCCAATATTTATGAGCCAGCAAACGACAGGCAATAATAATAATAATAAAAAAAAAAAAAAAAACATTTGTTGCTGTTGTTATTGTTGTTATCGTTGGCTATTATCGTTTATTGTTTGTTATTATTATTATTATTATTATATTTTATTGGCTTTGCATTACGTATAATGCGTTGGCCAATGGCAACTTTAAAGATGCGTTAAAATTATTAGCTCTTTCATACAGACAAAAATATATATGTAGACATATATATATATATTTTTATATACAAATTTATTTATAGCCTTTGCCTTTAAGTGTTTGCATATATGAAATCATCAGGGAGTAAAAAAAAAAAGTGAATGGTTTTTATGCTGTACGCGTGTTTTTTTTTTTTATAGCATTAATATTTTGACAATATTAGTTCTAATGTGATTTTAAGTTACATGTTAGCCTCAAAAACTTTTTGGGTGGTTTATGTTTTCTCACTCTCTCTCTCGGTCTGTCTCACTCTGACATACAGTTTCCCCTCTTGCATGCGCTTAGTTTTATAGCCTACACGCATTTACAGTCTAAACTATGGCAAGAAAAGTGTTGACACTTTTTTTTTTTTTTTTTTATTTTGTAGATTTTGTATAAACATCATATCAATAAACGATCGTAAAACTCTAATGCTTGACAGACAGTTGACGAAAATAATAATAAAAAAAAAAAAACTTGGCAACATTTGTTGGGTGTGTCATTTCCGTTTATAAGGAAACTGACTTGTTAATGTGCGAAGAGTCATAAAAATGTTGTGTTTGACTTCTAAGCCGCTAAGCCAAATACAAAAGGAGCTGCTGATGCTGATGCTGTTGCTGTTGCTGTTGCTACAAAAACGTTTTAGTATTGTTGTAAGCTTTAGTTCTCTTTAATGCTATGCTTCTTCATCTTTCACTCTTCTTTCCCTTTTCATCTTCTTTATTGGCTTGAAATCTGTTATGTTTCGCAATGAATGAAATTTTATTTTATAGCAAAGTGAAATCGTCCATGACCCTCGAAACGGAATGCCAAAATTTTATATTCAGCTAAATAATTAAATTCTTTAGAAATACCAAAAAAAAATTATATATTAAAGCTTAAGCTTAAGCAGCATCCTTTCGAGGTTAATGAAAATCTTTTAAAGTTCTGTTATATATTATTATTATTATTATTATTTTTTATTTTATTTTTTTTTTTATGGCATATTTAAAAATCATTTCGTTTTTAACGATGTTTGCTTAATTCATAATTAAATTCTCTTTAGCTTTCGAAATTTTTGGCACCTCCGCGATTAAACATTAAGTAAATGTCTCTTATGTTTCCCTCTGCATCTGATGCCCCCCCGCAAGCATATTATGTGTCGGCTACGCACCAAATGTTAACAAATTAAAAGTCGCACTAAACAAAGTTTTTAAATTTTTTTTTTTTCGATTTTTTTTTTAATTTTTTTTTTCTGTTGTTTTTGTGCGTCGTCTGAAAAACCAATCCCAAGCCATTGGCGAAAACAATTTTGCCATTTTGGCAATTTAGTGCAATGCAACGAGAGCAACAGAAAACAAAAATAAAAAAAAAGTAAAAAAAAAATAAATGTTGAAATACTTTATAAAATACATGCAGCAAAAACCAAAAAACGAAACGCAACAATAAATAAATAAAAAAAAAAAAAATCAAAAATAAATAAACGAATGTGTTTTTTTTTTATAGCTTTTCAATTGATTTTTATTTTTGGTGCTTGCTTAGTGCTTGGTGCTTGGCGTGCGTCGTAATAAATAAAACAGCGTACGGCCTATTATACAATATAATAAATCTCGAAAAAAAAGACTCTGCTGTAGTTCCACTAACAACAACAACAACAACAGCAGCAGCAACTAAAAAATAAAAAGTGGGCGTGCTGCTGCTCTTGATGTTGGTGCTGCACTTTACACATTAAAATGCCGCGCATGCGTGCCAAAGTGTTGCACTGTCGCCTGTGCAGGCATCGGTCGCAGGATGTGGGCAGTGTTGACGACAACAGCAACGGAAAGAGCAACAGCAACAGTTGCTATAGTTGAGCAATTCCCTCAACGACAAATTTTTTTTTTTGTTGCACATTGCTGCCACAATCTTTTGACCACTATGCCTCACTACTAACTGTTGTCGAACTGTCTACCAATCGGCTTAATAATTGTCCCACCCTCCAAAACAGTTCTGATTGGTCTAAATGCAACTAGCAGAGCAGAGTCAGAGCCACACCTTAAACTTAATTTGTTGCACGCGTAATTAAAATTCGATATTCATTCATAATAAATTTAATTTAAATGCATGTTTTCTCACATATTAAAAGCGCATAAATTATAAATTAACACTCCAAGTGTGTGTGTGCGTGTGTTTGTGTGTGTGTTTCCTTTCTTCATATAAATATCTGACGTTCCGGCTGCCTCATCACTCATACGCAATGAAGACATTTATATGGCAAAACCGTTTAGCGCCATCATTGGGAGCAACGCATCTTCGCATCTGGTTTTCAACTTGCATTTGATGCTGATGCTGATGTTGGCTGGCAGGCAGGCAGACAGACAGTTGGACAAACAGACAGACAAAATAGTTGCCTGTGACTGTGACTGTGACAGTGCTGTTGCATTGTGGGATCATGCAGCTGCGTAGTTAAGTTATTTGCCACAATCCCTGCAAGAGACGCCACTGCCACTGCGACTTCCATACAACAGCATTGCAACTTCTCACGCACTTGTGCGAGCTGCAAGTCTTTGCATTAGCCATCGGCTCTATGCTCTATGGTCTTGCCATGCATTCGTCTTGCCATGCAACTTTTTTTTTTGTTATTTTCTAGCCGCCGCCTTTGGTCGCACGCAATGGGCGTTGCCAGGCACCTGTTGCACTGCTGGCAGCTGCTGCTGTGACTGTGGCTGCTCTTGTCGTCGACGAAAATCAGAGCAAGGCAAGGCTCATTGCTGCGTGTATGCGTCTCTCTCTCTCAATCTCTGTGTGTGAGTGTGTCTTGTGGCTAAGTCTGATGACAGCATCTTGGGCAGCGACTGCTGCGCGTTGGCAAATATATATATATTTTTTTTTTGTTGCTGTTGAACATGTTAATTCGTTGTGCGTTGCGTTGCATGGCGTTGCATGGCGTTGCATGGCGTTGCATGGCATTGCATAAAGAGCAAAACAAGCAGACAAGTGGCCGTTACATGGCAGCAAGTTGCCTGCCTGCCTGCCTGCTGCTCCTTATTTTATGTAATTGCCAACTAAACACTTTCAGACCCGATCGTCATCACGATCATCGTCATCGTCATCGTCATTGTTGCTGTTGTTGCTGTTGCTATTGCTGCTGTTGCTGTTGCTGTGCGTATTTATGTCTAATTAAAATAGCGCTGCATGCCAACCATACCAGAAACTGGACTTTATACAATGTTTTCTGCTTTTGCTCTCTAGGTGTCAGAGTATATGTCTCTATGTCTCTATGTCTCCATGTCTCTGTGTCTCTATGTACGTCTCTGTGTGTGCATATGTTAAGTATGTGCTTTGTGTTAATTATAACGATTTAATGTTTTGCCTTAAACGTTTTACAGTTCAGCCAGCGGCATTTCCTGCGCACATATTCTTCCTGCTTCTGTTAGCAGCAGCAGCAACAGCACATTCAATAAATCTATGCACAGCTTATTAAAAATATATAATATCATATGACAAATTATTCATTGAGGCGTTTAATTATAGGGCTTGGCTTGTAGCTTGTAGCTTGTAGCTTGAAATTTGCCATGCTGCTGAACCATTTTTGTATGCTCAATGTTTTTAACCTGTTATTTTGTTTATTTAAATTTTGAATTTAAATTTCATTTTCATTTTTGTTATTGTTATTGTTTTTTGTTTTTATTATTGCTTTTGCTTGCTTGTTTGTTATAATAAGCCACCTCAATTTGACTTAATTTGCGGGCGGCCACAGGGTCGTATGAGTAACATTTAATTGCAGCAGCAGCAGTAACAAGGCAAGCAAAAGCATTAGTGGAAAGAATTTTAGTTGAAATAGCTCATTACGCAGAAGTATAACAGCAACAAAAGACAAAAAACATAACTATAACAACTTTAGTGGCAACAGCAGCAACAACAACAACAACAGCAGCAACATGCCAAACATGGTTGCCATAATAATAACAATAATAATAATTAAAAACCAATTTTTGAGCCAAGTGGCTTCATAATAAAAAAAAAACAACAACATATAACTGGGCTATAATCACACATTAACACACACACACACACACACACACTAACACATACTCATACATGTAGTTAAGTTTAAAAATTTGCTTAGTCAAGCGGGCAATAAACGCTACGTAAAATGGGCGCAGCAATTTAGCCCACGGCTTGGCAAAGTGCCAAAGAAAAATGCATAAAATATTATTGCAATTAATAATTTGGCAATAAAACTGAGCAAAATACTAAACAAGAGAATTATAATCAAAACATTTAGTATTAACAACTAACAAACTGACAAAACTAGCAGATGCCAAACATAAAACAAAAAAAAAAAAAAAAAAACATTTTCTTGTGACCAAAATGACAATTGGCCAGCAAAATTTGCTGTAAATTCGCCTTGCTGCTGCTGCTGCTGCTGCTGTTGCATTTACAAAGAAAAATATAGCGCAAAGAGAAAAAAACACAACAGTAAAACTGAAAATAAAAAAAGAAAAAATTAAAAATAAAAATAAAAAAAATATTGTTGCACTGTTGTTGTTGTTGTTGTTGTTGTTGTTGCACTGAGCGCTGCTGTTAAGCAACAATTAAGCAATTTTCATAATTACGAACAATGACCAATTTTTTGACACGCTCGCAAAGCGCGCAAATTTTTTTAACCAGCGGCAAATAGCGACGCTCAGCTAACGTCAGTTGCAGCAGCAGCAGCAGCAGTGGCTACGTTATATTGTACATGTTGCTGCCTGTTGATGCATGCTTAATCAGAAAATCACTGAATACTAAAGAAAATTTATGCATATATGTATGCAAGAAGTTCAGATACGCTTTCATTCTGTTCATTTTAGCTAGAAATTTGAAATTAAGCTTAAAATAATTTTCATTAGATAAAGCAGAAGAAGAAGTTGAAGCTGAAGATGTAGCAGCAGTCAAAATTTTCTTGTAGTTTATTTTATGTCATACTTAACGATTTCACATACAAGAAACTTGTCATGCCACACCTGACAATAATCACGTGCTGCATTTTGCACCCAGTTTGAGATACACAGACACTTGGCAGTAATTCTGTGCAACAATTGACCAGCGGCAGCTACTGACGTCTAGCGACGCGCCGCTGATCGTGCAATGTGGCAGCGTTTGCTGCTGATTTTCCTAGGTAATTTTTTGCACCGATTTATATAATCAGCGGCGACACAAAACGTGGCAACATACTACATGTAATTTGCCATTGCTGCTTGCCTGCATGCTGGCTGCCTGCTTTGCTGCTTTCGGCAATCTAAAACAATTTGCGTTTCGTTTTTCGGCAACAACAATTGGTTAAAGTTGAGGCTGGTGTTGCTGTTGTTGCTGTTATTGTTGTTGCTGTTAGTTTGATGTTGGTGTTGCAATTGGTAAGCTGACTAGGCAATCCCCTCCACACCACTTCAGACACGGATGCAAAGCAATAGCAATCGGAGTCACAGTCACAGATGTAAAACCCCGGTGACATCCGAGACATCCCACCCACAATTAATGTATAATAATTGCAAATTAAAACCAGTGGAAAAACCTGAGCGACTCAAATTGCAAAAGTCGAGCAGAAAATGCGCCAAGTGTTGCAAGTGCAAGTCGAGTGCGGTTTTGTTTTCATGTTTCTTGTTGTTGTTGTTGTTGTTGTTGTTATTATTATTTTCTGGTATGTATTCAGTTGTGTTTGTTAAGAGTCGGAGTCAAGATATTAAACAATAATTGTAACTGTAAAGTGAGCTTAACGTGAGTGCATCAAAGCATAATTTTCTTGCAACAGAGACGGCGACGTCAACGACGACGACGACGACGTCGGCCAGTGGCGCACTAACAGCGGCGAAGACTGTAACAATTCATTGAAGAAAAAAAAAACATAGACTGACTAAACAGACAGCTGTACGAGTGGACAGACAGACATGCAGACAGAGAGACAGAAAAAGTGAGATAGTCGGACAGACGAATGGACGAACGGACGAACGGATAGAGAAGTCAAGAAACTCAGTTAGTACGTAAAACATACCGCCTTATAATTAGAGCAGAAATTCTGACGTTTCTATTTCAATTTTCCTAACAAACGCCACGCAAAACTGCCACGCCAAGTGACGTTTTGATTGAGTGATTGGCAACAGAGTCAGAGAGCCACAGCCCCAGACCCACTACCAGTAACAGCAACAGCAACAACAACAGCAACAGCAACAACACCAGCTCCAGTGGCCCGGCAGACGAGGTAGCCAGCCAAGCAGGCAGCAAGTGTTTGCCCACCACTGTGGTTGCTATACGTATTACTATTGCTGTTGCTGTTGCTGATTGTTGTTGTTGCTTCTGTTGCTATTGCTGTGGTTACAAATATCTGCATACCAAGACACAAGACATGGCAATAACTGAATGAAAATCATTTTTTTTTTTTTTTTACTTCTTCTGCTCCTTCTCTGTCTTTCTTCTTTTTTGTTGCCATTGCTGTTGTTGCTTGTACTATGCTGGGCTCCTCTTGTGAAAGAAGGTATTCAGTTACCTTCTGCTATTCCATGTGCAAGCTGCTACTAATACTACTACTACTATTGCTACTATGTAGCATTGTCTTATACTTACTTGTACAGCAAATCCGACAAAATGTCAGGTAATTTAAGCACTAGAGAAATTTCAAATACATAGACTAAATGTGGTTTTGCGTCCACTTGTGGCAACACATTTATAATTATCACAACACAATTCGTAAAAAAAAATGAATAAAATAAAATAAAAATGTTTTGCTAGTAGTTGTAGTAGCTATGATTACGTGCTCTTACTCTTTGTATTTATTATTGTTGTTGTTATTCTTTATGTTGTTATTGCTATATATTATTATTATTATTATTATTATTATTATGTTTGTTGTTGTTGCTGCTGTTGTTGCTGCTGCTATTGAGGCGGCACACCCACTTTTATGCCATACAAGTTTCAAGTGGTAATTGCTCCAATTTGAATACGTAATAAAAATCGAATGAGCAGCAAATCGATTAGCAATCTAACGCGCCCATTGTGTGGTCGAAGTCAAACTCAAAACTTAAAAAAAAAAAAAAACCTCAACCCCCAGAGTACCGTATATAACATCAGGCCAGGCCAAGAGCCAGGCCAGGCTAGGCCACACCAGGCCATGCTAGTCCGGTATCTGTACGTATACATATGTATATGCACGAGCCAGACGACGAGACTTTTGTCTACCGGATCGTTCGGTCGATCAGTCGATCGATCGATTGAGCTTTGCGGATACACACACTGTGTCCATTGCTGTTGCTGCTGCTGCTGCTGCGGTCGCGCGCTCAATGTGAAGGTCAGTAGGTGGCGGCCAGCAACTGCTACAATTCATACTCATACTCGTACAACAATCAATTAGACCCCAGAAACGGTAATAAGTACTAACATACTATACTACTATTAGACGGCTACGTTACACATGACTCAGGATTGTAGAGAAAGGCGTGTACATATATGTATGTACATATATGCTGCTTTATTTTTTAACGTATCAGTTTCACATTTTACTTCTCGATATTTCATTTTCTTCTAAATACTGTGTAGTTTTTTTTTTTTTTTTTTTGGGCGTAACGTAGCTGTCGTAGTACTAGGAAAATAACTGTCAGCAATTTTAACGTTAACAACGAAGAGGAATTATATTTAATTGCTTTAACGTTGCAGAGTCGTCAGAGGAAATTCCTTTATACGCTACATTAAAATGCTAACATATTTTATATATTTTCAAATATTTTTACAATATTTTTATATTTTTTTATATTTTATATTTTATATATATTTATATAATTTAAAATATTTTTATAAATCTTTAAATATTTGTAAATATATTTTTTTTTAATTTTTTATTAATTTTTATAAGTTTATATATTTATTTGTAAATTTTAATAAATTTTTATAATTTGTATATATATTTTATAAACATTTATATATATTTTTATATATTTTTAAATATTTTCAAATATTTTTAAATATATTTTATATATTTTTAAATATATTTTTAATTATTTTTATGTATATATACATAAATATATATATTTATATTTATATATTTATATATATTTTTATATATTTTTATATATATATATATATATATTTATATAGTTTTATAATTTTATATATATTTATATATTTAACATTTGTATATTTTTCATATAATATTTAATATATCAATATTATATTTAGGTCATTTCCAAATAATTTTGAAGCATATTATTGAAGTTTTGCAATGTTAAGTTGTTCCTATAAAAGTTTTTGAATTGTTGGATTAACGTCAACTTAGCTAATGGCACACCTCCAAGTCCGATAAATTTTTGTAATTGTTACCGTTAATTGCTTTCTTTATGATGATGCTAAGCTGCTATTGCCTCTGACTCTGACTCTGACTCTGACTCTGGCACTGACTATGAGTCTGACACTGACTTCGAAAGACTGACACCCACACAATGTTGATTCAGATTCAATGATACGTTGAGCGATTGCTGCTCCAATTTGATTTACAGTGCTTGGAAATCTCTGTGGCACAAGCATTTCAATCGACAAATGAAGCTGACCAAAAAAAAAAAATGTTTTGACAGTTTTTGCAGTTTATTGTTTGATGCGCTGTCATGTGATGAGTTCATTAAGTGTACAATAATTGAGCATTAAATGTAAAATTTAAAACTTATGAATGGGCGTGCATTTTGACAGGCAAAAACCAAAACTGGAGATTCAAGATTTTTGATTGAAGCTCAAGATTGACTCACTGTATATGTATATATATATATATCTATATATATATATAAAATTGACTGACGTTTGCCTCTATCTGACACTGATGGGTTACGCCAGCGCACGTATATATATATATTGACCAAGTGAAATTGATACGAAATGATATTTGAGGTTGACCACACTTACTTCCTGCTCTAGTTGCAGCTTAAGTGTATTGTATTTTATGTACTGCCCGACATCTAATTAAAACAATGTCTTTGTCTTCTTCGTTTCTACAGTCTCTTTGGGGCCACTTGATAAGTGGCGATAGTCATAGGCTGAAAAGCTTTTAAGCTGTTTGGCAGCGACAACGCTGTAAAAGACTTTGATACTGTTGTCAGTTTTGTCTGATGTTTGCTGCTGAGCTGCTGAGGTCCGCTCCTTTTTTTTCTTTCTTTTTACTTTTTTGCTGCTGTCATGGGCAATCTGTGTGTATCTGAAGTGTAGCGCATTTATTGTATTGAATTGCCAAGTGAAATTACTGATATTTGATGCTATTAACACAAATCTTAAGTTGCAATATAAGGTTGCTGCTTTGATGCCAGCGACTTGGTGTCGCTTACTGTTACTGTTACTCTATCAGTAAGCATTTTTTTTGTTTTTTTTTGGATAGGCTCGCCAAAGAAACGTTCACAAAACTCAGCATACATAAATATTGAGGTTCGATTAGAGGTTAGAGCATCGCTCAATAGCAATAGTTTACTTGGCGCCGATAATATTGTTGTTGCTGTTGAGCGCGTGGCATCGAATCGAATTGAAATCAAACCAAGCATCGAAACGGCTCCATGTGCTGCTGCTGCTGCCGCTGTTACTGAGGCTGGTAACATAAGCAAGCACCAGCCAGATGAAATAGATCCGCTTTAATATCAGTAATTAGGACCACACCTATGCTGATACTCAAAGTGATTTTTTTTTTTCTTTATTTATATTTTTTTTTATTACAATCTATGCACCGTTGGTTTGTTCTGTTTTATAGCTGCCTTTGGCCAAAACTCGATTAGTTTCAATTTGCTGTTATTGTTATTCTTATTGTTATTGGTGTGAATGTAGCATAGCATTGTGTATGTGTGTATATGTATATGTATAATATGATTATAGTATATTAAATTATATTATATTATATTATTTTATATTATATTGTGTTGTTTTGTCTTTTATTGTCTTGTCTTTTGCATACATACAAATATATATATATATGTATATAAATATATTTGAGTTGGTATTTTATATTTCCATACTGCTTTATCGAACCACAACAGCAGCAACAGTAACGGCAACAGCAAGAGCAATAGCAACAGCAATGGCAACAGCAACAGCAGTGTTAACCGTCAACCATCAACCTCCGCTTTCAGTCTCTCGTGTCGCAGAGCAATGCCGCCGCAATTACATGAAATCTCAAACTAAGTCTCGGTCGCATATCACACGACAAACTGACCTTAAACTTGCCATGCGGCTTTTGTTATGGCAAAATAACAAATTCGAATAAAACTAAACTATGCACCGGTCAGTTTCTACTATGTGCAATTAGTTTTAACTATATAAGTCGAGACTTTTTTTTTCTCTTTTTCTTTTTTTTATTTTTATTTTTATTTCAATCTTTTTTTTTTTTATTTTTGTTTCTATTTTGTGTTTTCCTTATAATTTTTTTTTTTTTTTTGTAGGTTTCTCGTCGTGTGTTGAAAGTTTTTTTTTTTTATTTTGATTTCAGAGCCAGGCGAACGAGCAGCAGGTGGTCCCCTGTTGCACTGCCGCCAAAAGCTAATTGTGTTTTTCTCACATTTGCAGTTAGGCAGCGTTTCCATAGATTCATAGTTACATATACAGCTATACAGCTGGAGCTATGTCTATCTATCTATCTATCTCTATATATATCTGAGAGATACATGGGAGCACAGCACAGCACATATATGTGCTCATATGTGCGCTTAAAACAAACACACAATAAATTGCCTGTGCACAGCATGCGTCCTTAGCTCTAGCTGCTCTCAAGCTAAAAAGCTGAAAAGCTGTGGTGCACAGCTATAGCGGGGCTCTGGGACTCTATGTTGATTCTATTTATATATTTTTTTTTTTTTATGCGCCTATTGCTGCATTTTTGCATGTTGTAAATTAAAGCAAGATTTTGCATGTGGTTCCTTTTGCACTCCAGCCGCAAAAGGCTTTCACTGCAGGAGGAGCAGAGAAAAACGTTAGAATTTAGCTATTAAATAGTTATAATTGCTTGTGCTCGACAGTCCGCGTAGAGTTGCACTTGCTTTTTACAAACAACAACGACAACAACAGCAACAAAAAAAAAAAAAAAAAAAACTCAACAAGGGTTACGACTCTTAAATTTAAGACCAATTAATATACAATTTCAAGAGATCTGTGATATACTGCTTGCAATAGTTAATAGAATAAAAACCAGTTCTCACAACATGATGAATTTCGATGAATTTTTCTTTTTTCTTTTCTTCATTTTTTTTTTCTTCTTACTTTAGCCGCATTACATGATAAGTAGTTCAATAAGAGCTACGCGCAAAGATAAGGCAAATGATTGCTAGCTAAACGCTCTGTTGAAAGGCAATGGTAACTACCTGTGTTATAGCTGCTGTCAACATATTCAAACAGTTATCTTACATATATATATTCATATCAGAACTTATCGTCTTACCACAACAAGAAATTTCCCCTTGCTTCCCAAAAAAAAAAAAAATAAAACTGAATGAAAAAACAAAACCAGTTTTGAATCTTTTGCTCTGGCATGACAAAGTTAACTTAATTCGACATCAAGCTTCATTAGATATCCCATTTGGTGAGTGCCACACGAAACCTCAAAATGTTAACTGAGAAAAATGAAAATGTCATATTACATGATACACCTTATGCTGCCTGATATTGCTTATATTACTATGTATGTATGTATATATTGTCAGAGATTTTCACAGATTTTCACTTTGTATGCAAATTTCGAGTTGCAGTTGAAAAACTAATGAAAGCAAAATTAATTTGCAACACAAAACTATAGAGATTTTGCCAACAGGTGCGCGCTTAATGTCTATGCCAGAGAATGAGAAAAATCATTATAGGAGAGAGAATTGTGTCTAGTTTTCATGCAGATAAACAGTTAGAAAAGCCATAGGAGTGCGCCTTTGCATGTCTGTCTGGCTGTCTAGTTGCCTGCTTAGAGTTGGCTCTTGACAAGTGGATCACATGTGGACCGAGATGACCGAGTTGTTGTTGTAGTCATTGCATCCGCATCTTCATATCAAATGCTCATGTCGCTGAGTAGTAGTATCAACTGCCCAGTGGGGTGCAGGGAATCTACAGTAATATGAGCATGCAACGCCATCGTTTCGTTACACACAGTACACAAAACACACACATAGCATAACTATGCTATGGGACACGTGTAGGAATTTCGGGTTTTATTTACCTTCATTTTTTTATTCCTTTTTTTTTTTTTTGGCTTCCGAGTCAATTGTTTGGCCAGCACAAACAGTCAACAACTGTGACTGTGAGTAAAGAGCTGGACGAATATCTGTGACTAGCACTAGTACTGGCACTGCCACTGTGATTGCCGCCAAGCAGTCTGGAGTCTGTACACTGTTGACTATTGACTATTGACTGTTTTCAATACCATATATTGGTGGCAACTAGACAACTGGGCAACGACATACTATGGCTGTAACAAGCAGCATAAGTAAACTGCTGCTGCTGCTGCTGCTGTCATTGCTATTAGTTTCAAATGCCACATTAGCATTGAGCAAACACTTTGAACTCTGGCCAAAGCCACAGTCACAGCCAAAGCCAAAGCCATAGCCATAGCCAAAGCCATAGCCAAAGCCAAAGCTGAAGCTTAAACAAAAACAAAAAAAAAAAAAAAAAAAAACAAATAGTAAAGCGAGCGAGGCCATTAATATGCCGAAACTTTTATACACTTTCGGAATGTTGCACAATTCAATAGAGTTTCGTGACATGGACCAAGAAAAACAATTGAACATTCATTATAATTTATAATATTATAAATTGTATATGAATATATATATATATATATATATATATATATGAATATATATCTTATCTGACAATATAAGTTTATAAGTTTTCAGAGTCATTTATCCCAAGGGACTTCATATGAAACTTTAATTGTCGACAAGGCCATTGGATGCCCTTACTAGCTGTGTAAACTCAACGGTTTAATGCCTTGTGCAAATATGGCCACCGTTCGGACTTTACACACACAAAAACACACACACACACACACAGACGTACAGCAAAATAAACACAAGCATAGAAGTGGGAGATTTAGTACTTGACCACCGTTAGTCACTCGCGTCCATTGCTTTGCTAATTGCGCAGAAAGCAAACAGTTAACAGCGGCAGTGCCAGTGCCAGTGGCAGTGACAGCACCTGTTGCTTGATGTGGCAATGTAAATTGTTGACTACAAAAATTGTTGTTCATTTTTTTTTGCTAGAAATTCTCAGGCATTTATGAAGTTTTCACTTTTCGTTTTTTTTTTTTTTTGCCATGGCCCTTGTCATTCCAACTAGGAAATTATGCAAAGTTAAAGAGAGAAATAAATAGATATGTAATAAAAAAAAAAAATAATAATAATAATAAAATAACATGCAACACACAATAAGTAAACTTTTTGCAACTTTGACATTTTTATACTCGGTGCCCATTGGGTACCAAGAGTATATTGGGTTAGTGACAAGAGCAAATGTATGTAACACTCATAAGGAGGCGTGGCCGACCCCATAAAGTATATATATTCTGACTCAGGATCAACAGCCGAGTCGATTGGAGCATGTCCGTCTGTCCGTCTGACCGTCTGTCCGTCTGTCCGTCTGTACGTCCGTATGAACACACAGATCTCGGAGACTATAAGAGATAGAGACTTAATTTTTGCATAGTGTTTGTAGTGTTTGCAGGCAGATCAAGTTTATTTTGGATTTTTGCCACGCCCCCCTCCGCCTCCACAAATCGATAAAAACGATTTTAAGCGAACCCAGACAAGCTACAAAGTTGAATTTTGGTACAAAGTTAGAATATGTTTATCTGGACGTTGTGTACAAATTTGGTACAGATCGGATAATAAACATGGAAGTTATACACATTTCAAATTTCAAAAGTTGAGAGGCGTACGCTTGCTTGCTGTTTTCACCCCAAACGACGGCAACATTTTTTCAGTGTTTCTCACACTTGTGAAGAGCGTGGCTCAGTGGTTAGAGGGTTGAACTCGCGTGCATGAGGTCTGCGGTTCGATTCCCGAGACGATTTTTTTTTTAAAATTGATTTTTTTATATTAACTTAAAATTGGCGAGTGCGCAGCACGAGCAAAATAAATATATAATATAACTTTGGGCACCGAGTATTATATAGTCGAGCACACTCGACTATAACTTTCTTACTTGTTTTTTTTGGGTTAAAACAAATTATTTGTTCAGTTTGCTGTTGTTAAGGCCATTGCTTCAGAAAGTTGTAAATTAGTAGGTGAAAATACGTGAAAAAGAGCTTAAACTTCTGTTAAAAGTGAACATATACACAAACAAACACATATACATATAGAGATATGGCATGTACATACAGACATTTTGACAGTCAGTTAACGCCCATTGCGGGACTTTCAGTCAAATGGCCGAAAATGGCGGCCGTAAATTGGCAATAGCCGTACATTAAATGTGACTTATTTTTTTTTTTTTTTGTTTCTTTTCATGGGTTGCGGCACTTACAAAACAATAAACATTTATTTTACTATTTGACAGTGATTTGTTGTACTAACATTTACAACTATAACAACAACAACAACAACAGCAACAACAGCAACAGCAACAGCAGCAACATCAACTGCTGACAATTGCCAGTTGAAATTTATGCAGTTACAGTTAAAGTTGAAGTTAAAGTTGCAATCGAGAACACTTGCATTCGGTGGCCAGACCCAGGACGACCAACTGGGCGCGACAATGCGGCAGTCAATTTTAATTATGTGTCCAAAAAATAATGACGACGTCAGGGGGCTGCCCAAACATGGTGCAGCACTGGCGTTGCAAGTTTTTTTTTTGTTTTTTTGTTGTGGCAGTCAGCATGTCGTTTGCCGTTTGTCGTTTGTCAGTTTGCCTTTAACAGACTGTTAGCGAAACTGAATCTGAATCTCAACCCAAATGCGATATACGAATGTGAAATACGAAATACGAATACGAATCTGAGACTAGATTGATTTCGTTTGTTTTGCTTTTATTTTCTTTTTATTATTTTTTTATTTATTTTATGTTTTTGCGGCTTGCACTTGCTTTGCATCTACACGAGGCCTGCGCCCAGTTTCAATCCCAAGCCCAATCCTATTCCAAGTCCAAGTTCCAGTTGCAGTCTCCCATTTCTATATCAATTCCCAGTGCCAGTCAATGTGGCAAGTTTGTGGCGTTGCTAAGGGGCACGGCTGCCATTTTGGCTTGTCGTTACATTTGGGTGGGTGTCGAATTCAACACTTTCGCCAATGTTGCCGCTGCTGCAGCTGTCTTCTGAGGTTGGTGCAGTTAGTGTTGCCTTTGCTGCTGCTGCTGCTGCCAATTGGGCTTTGGATCAGCACCGCAAATTGCATTGATTTGTGTGGGAATGTGGCGTTAATTTGATTTGATTAATCAAGTTTCATTCACTGATTTCACCCTCTCCCCCAAAATAAAAATCACAATCGCATTTGCCATCGCTATCGAAGTTGTAGTATCAATATCTGCTCAACTCTTGCTTCATCTATGTCTTCGACTATGACAGCAGCATGCGCCGACGGGTCGTGCCCAGGCGCTGACTTATGTGTACTTACAAACACATATTCATATATATATATATATATATATATATATATATGTGTGTGTGTGTGTGTAATATGAACAATAATTCACTCAGGCGGCCTAACGGTTTATTAGCATAAATAAAAATAAAATTGATATGTTTGAACTATTTCCTGCAGCAATGCGCGCTACAATTTTCGTACATGACAACCAACAAGCGACTCCAACAAGAACAACCTGCAGCTAAAACGAGCTACAACTAATGCCACAGAGACTGCAACTACAAACTAACTAAGTGCAACATACACACGCTTACACTTACTGCAGCTTGTTGCCCATGCAACGACGGCAATTGCAACTGCAACAGCCAACAGCCAACATCGACAACGACAACGACAACGACGACGACGTCGAACTGCGGAATTGGTAGCCGAACAACAAAATGTTGCGCTGTCAGCAGCGCATGCAAATGGCGTGGCCAGTCAGGAGATAAGGAACGTACGGTGCTCTGCATAAGCATGACAGAGAGACACACATAGAGAAAGAGAGAGCGAGAGAGAGAGAGAGAGAAAGAGAGTGAAGAGAAGTGTGCAAAAGTATTGCAAGAAACAAGCATCGTATCTAATGGTTATATGCATAGCAACATTTGGCACTTCATATATGTCTGAATGTGTATGAATGTTTGTTGCTGTTACACCGGCAACTGTTGCTGCTGCTGTTTGAGATCAAGTACTTGTTTTAAGTTTGCATTAAAATATTGATTAAAAACAATATTGCTCAACTTATCTAGTATAAATATTTTAAAGGCCTTGTAGAATTTCAAGTTTTCACTTTCAAATCTTCACTTGAAAGTGAACAAAAAACAAAAAAAAAAAAATTATTAAAAAAATAAATAAAAAATTTATAAAATATAAATATAATTAATATAAAAAAATAAAATTTATAAAAAAAAAACTAGATTTGTATATAAAAAGTAGAGCTAAGCTATGACACCAAAATTTGAAGAAAAAAAAAACAAAATACAAAAAAGAAAAATAAAAAAATTTAATATAAAAATATTTAATATAAAAAATAAAATTAATAATACAGTATAAAAAAAAAATATATTTATATATATATATAAAAGCAAAACTAGATTAAAATATCTGTAGATATAATAAATAGAGCTAAGCTATGGCACAAAAATTAAAAAAAAAAAATATATTATTAATATAAACAAGAAAATAATATAGTATAGAAAATATATATACAAATAAAATGATATTAAAATATTAAAAGATCTAATAAGTAGAGCTAAAATATGGCACATTTCCTTAACGATTTGTTATAAATCAAAATATAATTAGTTGAGCAACTCGGCAAATAGATTAAAAATTATATCGCATTTTTATAATTGTATAGATACAATAAAATGCTGTTTGTGCCAAAGTCTTAGTTTGAGTATATGATTTACGCCACGCCCCAACATAAACTGATCAATTGGTTGATCGGTCGTTCGTTCGTTCGATCGATCGTTCGATCGATCCATTTTGGCGTACTTTAAAAAAGCATTGAGTGACTGACATATCAATTTTACAAGCCCACAAACTGTGTTAAGAGTGAGACAACATGCGAAAAAACACATAGTACAGACAGACAGAGAGACAGACAGACGTGGAGACAGACGAATATGACACGCACGTTCGCTAGTCATGCCACGCCCCCCCCCTCTGTTTATACGCAACGCTCTAGACGATTGGGCTATTTCGATAAAGAAATCATTTATGCAAATTCTCTAGACATTTTTTTTTTTTTTTTCAAAAACTTGAGTGGTCAGTCAGTCAGTCAGTCAGTCAGTCAGTCATTCAGTCAATCATTCAGTCAATGTTGTTAGCCAGTTAGCAGTTAGCAATTTTTAAACATTGCTGCTGTATTGGCAGTCTGAAAGGCATCTCAGCATTTTGATTAAAACACTTCATTTCCATGCGTTATATAAATATTTCATGCATGACATTTGCATAATCAGATGAAGTGATCGTCTGATTCCTACAAAGAGTTATAGTCTACAGAAAAAAAAAAAAAAAAATTGACTTAAATGGGTTAAAATGCAGGCGTTAACTAGACTAAATTATGTTATACTACTATTACTATTGCCAGTAGCTGTTGCTACTATTAAACATATATTTATAGACATAAGCCTGACTTGGGCCTGGCCTGGTCTGTGCTTTTCATATGTTAAAGGTTGAAACTGTTAATGACTCAATGGGTCTAAGGCTAATCACATATATAGCGCCTCGAATTCAGGCGTTTGGTTTCGACTTTGGTATTTGGCATGTGTGTGGCCCGTGCCGACGAGAAACAAACAGTAACTAATATGCAGTTAACCCACAAATTCCAGTGCAAAAAAAAAAACAACGACGTTTGCTATTATTAACATTTTTTTCAAAAAAAAAAAAAAAAAAAAAAAACTTAAAGCTAACGGCACTGTAAAGTTGCCCTGTACATGTATATATATGTATGTTGTTCAAGTGTAGTGTACAATAAGCGCGGCCATAAGCCATTCAAAGTGTAATTGATGATGAAAAAAGAGATCGATCATATTAACCGAGCGCATATCAATCATGTCCACGACAAACTATATGTATGTATGAGCTCTTGTATCTCATGTATATGAGCATTTCAACGGCCGTATGTACACGGCGTATGCGTAACGTGTCGCAACAGAGGCAACAGAGGCAAACATCGCATCACATCACAACGCAGGCAACCAAACTATGTGTACCTGCCCCAAAGCCACAAAAGTCAACATAAATATTAAACAGAGCCATAGCTTTAGCTTTGGCAGACAGTGGCAGTGGTGTACATGACAGAGGAGCGTTAAATCTTTTACCTGACACACGGTGCGTATGAGTAATGTTTTGCTTCAACGAAGCTGCAAAACTGTAATAAGCCAATGCCGCCCGACATTCCATTGAAACGGGTTATTCATATTAATTGGCCTTTTCATAGCTCAATATCTTTGTGGTCTCTCTTTATATTTTCGATTTTTTTTTCTTCTCTGTATTTTTTTTTTTTTTTAAAGTCATCTGGTCAATTGTTGCTGTGGGGGTTCAGAGTCAATTGTTCTACTTTCCAGACTTGATTCGTCTGTGAAGCGTGTCGACTTCAGCGTGTTAGCATCAGCAATACCATCGGCATCGCGTTGTTGGCATCGCATCGCATCGCAAATTGCCATAAGATTACGCAGCAAAATAGTTGACGCCCTTACGTACCGTATACAAAAGGGCAAAAATGAGATAAATACTAGATTTATATCTTTCTGCTTCACTCTACGGTCATTCAAATTTTGCAAAATTAGCCAGGGGCAATAGACGGTGTAGCGTTCTGCAGCATCTAGACCCAATTTCATGCTGTCTCCCGTCATGGTGAACTTTTTATTTGCTTTAAGATTTCTTTCTTGCTTATTTTGATTAATTTTTTTTTTTTTTTTTTTGTTGTTGTTATTGTTAAAGTAGCAAACATTTTTGTGTTTCGCTCGTTGTGTCTGTGATTGTGATGGTAAGCCAAAAGCTTCCGTTGTTAAGCGATTTGATTTAAGAGCGATTTCTTAGCATTTATTATGAGCGCAGAAACGCAAGCATTACAAATTGGAGCAATGCTATGGCATGTGTTGTTCAATCTTAAGAAGGCGGAAATAAATAAAGCAACACGTTTTGTTCAGCGGGTCAACTTTCTTTTGAATCTCTTGATTATTTACGGCGCCAAAGCAAAGGCATCTGATGTTAAATATGCCAATCAATAAAAAAAAAATGCTTGCTGTATGGAAATAAGAACTTCAATGGCTTTCAGTTTTTGTGCATAAATAAATCTTTTGAAATACATAATTAAAAGAAACTCTATAAGAATAAAATGGAAAAATAAATGAATAGCATTCATACAATCATCATTTATTGATGATAGATAAATTATAATATTAAAAAAAAAAAAAAAAAATAGAAATAGAAATAGAAATAGAACCAGATCAACGGCTCATCATATACATAGTAGTATTGCATAATTAATTTCGTGTTCATAAAAAAAAATGTTGGAAAAATATAACGAAAAGCCAAAAAAAGAGCTACACATGTCGATACATTGGCCAAGAACTATAAATCTTTATCGCTTATGTCATTTAATTGCGAACTGTGACAACTAAAACTATGCCAAAAAGAATGAAATAACAAAATCGGAATTGATTTTTTTTTTTCTACTACTAAACAACAACATTTATTCTTTTGGTCTGAAATTGAAAATTAAAACTATTTATGTTTGTTTTTGTTTTTGTTTTTGTCGGCATGCGACCTTTAATACAGCGAAGAGGCAAACATAGAACTCGACGATGTCTGCATTTAACTGCAACTTGCAAAATGCGGGAGAGAGCAAAAGAACCAGTTGGTGGGCTTCGTCTGTGCTCCCAGCCAGCCAGCCAGCCAGCATGCCTTGTTGTTGTTGTTGTTATTGTTGTCGCTGTTGCCAAAGCAATAGCAAAAAAAAAAAAAAAAAGCCGTTAAAAGTTATTTTGCATCATTAGTATGATATGTGCGCTTGTCTTGGTGTTGATTTCTGTGCGCCGGCTGTGAGAATTACAAATGTGAATGCATATACACATATGTGCATGTCTATGCATGTTTCTGTATATGTATGTAAATATATATATATTAGCAGCTGAGCTCACATATTTTTCAACATTTAATATCCACCTTGACTTTGATAGGCCATAATGCCATAATGCCGCCGCAGCCGCCGCCACATGTACCATACGTTGCAGACTATAGCTGAAGGCGGCAAGCACTGACCATTGCCAGACTGCCATATATTCAGTGTGGCAGAGTGCCAGCCGGTGCAGCGGTGTTGTAAATTATCCGCAGTTAGTGACCCGGCGTGGCTGCATTGGCATATTTCAAGCGCTAAATGCATCATTAGGCAATTTGATTTACAGTCAAAGCAAAAGCAAAAGCAAAAAAAAAAAACACACGTGTTCCTCCGATTGTCGATGCCGATGCATGTTATATGAATCTGTTGCCATATCTATAAAGATAGTATATGAGTACGATTACGAGTTAGTATGAATATGAATACTTAGATAATAGCAGAAACTCACACACACACACACACAATCACACACAGTATGTAAATATAAATGCTAGACAATTTATACTAAATATTGATAAGTTGCGCACATGAATTTTAACGCATACAGATATACAGATACTGCTGTATATGTAACGTATATAAATACAACAAGTAGCAAACAATTTAATTAAACAATTTCGCCATGCTATTAAAGAAGAAAAAAAAAATATATATATATAATCAAAATGTGTTGGCAAATCTGTAACGGTTGCCTGCTGCAGCAACTGCAGTCAATTGCATTTTGGCCAGCAGCATTTTTTTTTTTTTTTTTTTTTTGGTCAAAACAAGATCACAGCAAGTGGCACGCAATGCGCAGTTGCAGTTGCAGTTTGTAAAGTTTGCAGCTGTTGCTTGTACTACTGCTGCTGCTGCTGCTGCTGCTGTTAATGTTGCTGCCGGCTAAGATATTGGCTACCTGATGCGTATCAAGCGGCATTTTAAATGAAGCGATTAAAATCAAACGCCTGCACAGTTACACATTTCACCAAGCATACAATTTGCAGTCTACGTTCCTTTACTTTCCACTCCTTACCCCCCTCTAAATATTTCACACTGTCTTTGTGTATCTTTTAATTTAATCATTTTTCTCACAGTTAACACTGCCATAACATATGTACATAGAGACTCTTGCATGTATATGTACATGTATCATGTGAATTGAGTTACATGTGAGACATGTGAGATCATATGAGGGGAAGCATTGCGCATGCAAAAGTAAACAGTGAAAGCGAGAAAGAGTGATAGAGATAGAGAGAGAAAAATAGCGCCGTTTGTTGCTTCATTAGAATAAGCAAACATACCAAAAAAAAAAAAAAAAAAAAAAAAAAATCATATTCCAATAGCGGTCAACAAGCGCAATGCGTGTGGAACACCCACAGCTTGGTAAACATTGACGCGCAGCAATTAGAGCCAAACGAACGACAAGTGAGCAAGACCTACAGCTTGGACCTACAGTTCGAACTGAAGCTGAAGCTGAAGTTAAGTCTTAAGCTGGAAGCTAAACCGAAAAGCTGAAAAATCATTGACTGAAATGTAGCCATTGGCTGTGTTATGTTAGTTATTTATGCGATTGTTTGCCTTTTGAGACACTCGTCGATGGCCGATTGCCGAATGCCGAATGCCGATTGTCATTGATTTATGCTGCTAATTGTTATTCATCACGCTGTAGGTGGCCATAACAATCTATCCAAATATTGTTGTTGTTATACATAGTCACCTGTCCCT
Source organism: Zaprionus obscuricornis (assembly GCA_037044475.1). NCBI lineage: Eukaryota > Metazoa > Arthropoda > Insecta > Diptera > Drosophilidae > Zaprionus > Zaprionus obscuricornis. The sequence goes on from JBAMBR010002722.1 coordinate 111,972, forward strand.
GCGCCAAGTCCTTCTATTCATAGTAACTTGTTCTAAACAATTGCGTGCAGGCATCGCATAAATCAGTAGCTGCCGCTGATCATTGGCCGTTAGCTGTTAGCCGTTAGCCGAATATAAAAACAAATAAAAACAAATCAAAATCAAATAGTTGTATCATAGAAAACAAGAATGTGCTACCCAAAACAGCGTCTAATGATTTGTTTATGCCTTGGTAATGGGCTACCAACACAATGCTGTCTCACTGCCCGGCTCACTGACTGCCTGACTGTGAAACTCATCTTGTAGTTTGTTTCATTTTCGAATCACGTTGAAATCTCGTTCATTTTATAGCCGCCTACGCAAAATAAAAATCTTCAACTCAAACTCAAACTCAGCTCAGTTCAGTTCAGTTCAGTTCAGTTCAGATTTGTCTTATGTCAGCATAAATTTGGCTTAATTGATTTTAAATTTGAACATTTTTAATAGCTTGCAGCCCAATTTCCGACATGGTCAGCAGTATCATCATCATTCAACAGTATGGTATATAAAGCATATAAACTTAAACAAGAAATATTCGTAGATTTTTTTTCTTTTTTATTCGCTTAATGGAGCTGCATACCAAATAAGCCTGAAATTCTCTTAGATATCTCCAACAAAATTTTGATTGAGCATGAATATGCATGCTAAAAATGCTAATGTTAATTAAATTAACGAGCCTTTAAGATTTCAAATATAATTTATTTATTATTTTGCTTTTGAAGATGTATTTCTCTGCTTTTTTTTTTTTTTTGTTGTTTTTGGCCGATTTATGTTAATTGGAACATTTAAATATTTGTGCCCCATTCTCAAAACATGTATGTAAAAAAAAATAATGATTTGATAAATCTTTTGCACTCAACAAAAGTCCCATATATAGCGACTAATTGGTTGTAACTTTAAGAGATAAGTAGCTCTCGTCGGCCAAGACCGGAATGAATGTAACTTTACACATAAACTTTTTTCGGTTTTTTTCGCTTTCAAATTAGTCTTTCATCAAAATCAATTCAATTCACTTATGATAAGATAATCGAGAGTGAAAACAATAAATAAAAATAAAAGTCAACTGACAACAATCGTACAACACTTAAAGCAAAAGATTGCAAGTCGTCTACTATTATTGACACATTCGCATCACATTAATAATTTAAATAAATCGGTAAAATACATAAATACATATATGATTACTTCCCACGGATCTGATTATCTTATCATCATAAAACAATGCATAGTAAAAGTGCTGCTTACAAATAGTTTTATTTATTTTCCATAATATGAAACTTGATAATATTTATATAAACATATAATATTTATGTAAGCCCAAAAAAAAAAATATTATGCAGATCAAAAAAAATATATATATTCTTTATCAACATCATCAGCGTTTATTATAATTTACTCAATTTTAATAGTAGCTAAATTGAACTATATAAATAGGAATATTCCAGATCGGACTACTTATGTTATGTAATAAAATTCAAAAATTGATTCTTTATATGAACATTTTTTTTTTTTTGTTAAAATATTCAGATGAAACCTGTAGATGTAATATCCAATAATAAATAATATATGTCTGCTAAGTTTGGTACAAATCGAACAACTCTATATACATAGCTTCTCTAGGAACTTTCGATAAGAAAAAGTAAATTTTTATATTAAAATCTTTCTAATACGAGTATGCTTACAAGTGTAAAAAGTCTTCGGCGTGTCGAACCTATTTACGTTTTAGTTTTTTTTTTATTTTTTGTTTTGTTTTATCTTTATGTTTTTTTGTTTCTTGTTTTATTTTATTTTGATTTAATTTTTTTTTTTTTTTTTTTTTTGTGTTTACATGCATTTATTTAATTTATATTTATGTTGTATTTAAATGTCGTCGGCACAATCCAAAAATGTTGAGCAGCAAATTAACAGTCAAATTGTGCCATAAATAAACAAGACAAAAATTTTGTAAATTATTAACAAGAGGTCGGACAACGATGAAAAAAAAAATAAAAAATAAAAAAATAAATAAAAATAAAAACAAAAAAAAATAAATACAGTAAATAAATAAAAAATAAATAAATAATCAAACAACTTGAGATCAGAAAATTTTGGGCAAGTTATAAAGGCGACTAATGGAGCTGCCAGCGAACGTTGTACAGATCGTCGCACGCTTAATGGCGCGAATTATTTACAGATTTTAATGCCAAGCCGATATTTGAAATAAAGTATCAAGAGACAGAGATGCAGAGAGAGCGAGAGAGAGAGAGAGAGAGACATTGCTGCTGTTGTGGCTGCTGTTGCTGCTGTTATTGCTGCGCCTTTGTGATTATGTGCTGCAATACTGTTAATACATTTGCGGTATGCGATTGCTTTTATTTAAAACAAATCGTAAATGTTTAAATGCCTCATAGTTTCGGGCACCAAAGGAAGCCGACGACTCGACGCGTTGGTGTCGCTGTCGTTGTCGCTGTTGGTGTCGATATTCCTATCGATGGCATTAGTATTGATATACTACTATATATATATATGTACATATCGATTGAGATTTGGAAGTTGGAAGTTTGGGAGTCACTGTCGGCATCGTTGGAATCGCAGTCGCTGTCTCTGTCGCTGTAGCCGTCGCAGTCAGAGACGGTGGCTCTACGGTGGCTATCAGTGGCAGCCGTTTGTTGTTTTGTTTCTTTTTATAGGTGTGTCCCAGGCCCGATACGGATAGACATTATGAAAATAAACAACAGCAACAAACAATAACAATAACAACAACAGCAACAACAAGATAGATACAAGAAATACAAAATCAAAAGCTATGTGTAGCATTGAATGCGTTCAATATTGAATGTGGAGCAGTTTGATTTGAAAAGCAGAGTAAAGAAAACAACAATGAAATAACAAGCACGGCCCAAAAAAACCAACAATAAATTTATGTTTTTTTTTTGTTGAGCTGGCTGCTGGCACTGGCTACTTAAACAAACAGCGAGCTCTCGCATAATGAAAAATATAGCGGCATCGGGTTAAATACAAAAAAAAAAAAAAAATAGTAAAAAAAAAAACAAAAATAAACTTCTTTTTTTTTTTTTAGATATTTTAATCATAATAATAGACAAGAGGCAGCAAAGCTGACAAAAGCCTTTGTTCAAATGTCAGAGTTAATAAAAGCGCAAAAATTTATTTTAAACGTTTTTTAATGACATCGGTGTTATAAGTATTTATGTATACATTTCAGTCATGAGATTTGTATGTGTGTGTGTGTGTATGTGTATGTGTGTGTATCTTGAGCAATTTGAATGAGCCACGCATTTCATGTACCCAAAAAAAAAAAACTGCTGTGGCTTAGTTACATGCCCCATTCCAGCGTCAGGCTTTTGTTTCGTCAGTTCTTTTTGTCGGCTAAGCTTCAAATTGGACGCTCTATAGCTTTAAAGCTGATGCTTAAGTCGATGCTGAAACTGAAACCTAAAACCGACACCTACAACATGGCATCACGTACAAATTTCGTATGCACGATTTTGCACTATTTTGATATTTATCCAACACCTGCGCTTTAACTTTAAGATGCTGATGCACAGCAAAAAAAGATCTGAGTCTCAGTCAGAGTTTGAGTTTGAATTTGAGTCTTTGGATTTTTTTTTGGGGTGAGATGAGACTATGTTGCCATTGAATGATCACGCTGAACATGAAAAGCATGAAAAGAAGTCAACAACGACAACAACGACAGCGATGATGGTGATGGCAAAAGTTTATTTGTAACTCTTCTAGACCTCAAAAAAGCATATTCAAATCTCCTGCCAGAATTGACATCGTCAGGCCACAGCTGCAGCCTATGGGCCTGAGAAACTGATAGACAGTTAAGACTGTTCGACAGACAGAAAGAGAGACAGGGAGACAGGGAGACAAGTTGAATATTTTTGGGGGTTTTTGAAGATGCCTTCAATGTCTCACATCACATTACAACATATTTACGACTGGCAGTCAACATAAAACAGTTCAAAATATTGCCAAAATAAATATGATGTAATTAATGAACAAACAGTTCAGTGTACAGTCTTTGACTTAAGACTTTTGCCTGCCTGCCTGTCAGTCAGTCAGTCAGGTGGCATTGCCTAATGACATTTTTTTCTTTTCTTTTTTTTTTTTTTTTGGTAGTATTTATTTTTGTATTTGTTAATGCATGCAAATAGTTTTGCCACTTTTGATTTGAACAAACATTGAACTGCCAGAAAAAATCACAGAAAAATCTGAAATAAAAATAGAAATAAAACAAAAAAAAAATAGAAAAAACAAGTCGTGAAACACTATTAAAGCTAAATACATAACATTTCCGTTATAATCAAGCACCCGCTAGCAGCTGAAATAACTTAATCTAGCAAATGGCAGAATGGAAATACAAGCAAACCACAGACAAAACAACATAACAAACAGTCTGTCAGACAACATAGAACACTAAGTGTTTATTCAATTCGACTTTAATAATACTCTTCAGTTTTTAGTGATTGTCAGCTTCTTAGAAGTATTATATATATATATTTATATATATTTTATGCCATAGCTAGTAAATTCCTTTAGCAATAGAAACTTGGAATAGTTAATGTTATAGAAAACGGAATTTCATGGCTCAATGGCTCAACAGCAGTCAAAGAACTAATAAACTTTAACGCCATGGACAGCTTGAAAATCACGTTACCATCGGACAAGCAAATCGAGCAACAGTAACAGCAACAGCAATAACTGCGAATAAGGCAACTCTGAGCTCTTATAAGCATTATGATTGCCTTCAATAAATTGCAAATAATTTCGACCTCATTTCGCTAGGCGTCGTAGTCGCCGTCGTCGTCGTCGTCGTCGTCGTCATTGTTGGTCTGCCACACGGTCACGGACAGTGTTCATATACAACTAGTCCCAATTTTTGTATGCCCCTTAACCCTCCCACGCTTGCTGCCCTCCTGCTGGCGCATATAATAATGCTGCGTGAAATAATTTTTTTTTTTTTTTGAGATATGAACACAAAGTCAAAGCGAGCCAATTTTTTAGCATTTGGACCACGCACTGACAATTTTCGCGGTGCGCGTAATAAATTTAATCTGCTTTTTATTTGAATGTTCGACAACATTTTTAATTAAAATACAATCAAATGTCAAGTTTACCCTTGCACTGGAGCGCCAGCTGTAAAACTGCAAAACTTCAAATACCAAAAAAAAAAAACAGCAAGCTGCAAAGCTGCAAGCTGCAAAGCTGAATGGTTGCATGCTGCATAGAGTGCAGACTCTGTCCAAAGCAAACACTTGTCATCTTGACAGGTCAAACAAAGCGTGACTGACGTGCGGCGGGCAGACAGTAAGACAGACAGACAGGCGGACGGACAGTCAGACAGATAAACGGGCAAACTCACGCAGTAGGCCTAACGAGGGTCATTCAATGAGTTGAGCTGCATTTGCATAGACCCCCACACGCACACTCCAGCCCAGCTCAAAAGACTCAGTCTTGATCTCAGTCTCAGTCTGTCTTGCACTCGCAGTGGCAGTGGCAGCGGCAGTGGCAGTTGCAGCCACTAGCCAAGCCACTCTAGTGGTAATGTGGGGGCACATATTTAGACTTGCACTGAAAACTGAAAACTGTAGCTGAAACTCGAGCTCAGGGAATATGTTTAAGCAAATGCGCGCGTGCGTGGTGGCTAACAATTGAGAAACACTGTATACTGTACACTGTATGTATTGCCATAGAGCTGGCGAACTGGCAGCCGTATGAGCCTTTTGTCAGTGCTTACAATTTACCAGAGTTTCATTTTTTTTTTTTTTTTGGCTTTGTTTTCTGTGTTTTGTTTTGTATTGTTTTTATTGTTTGTTGTGTGTTTGTTGTCTGTTTGTCTCTTATGTGTGTGCCTGTTGATAGTTTTGCAGCGATAAGCGCGACATGTCAGCGTCAACGTTTTGCGTCCGCGTCAGGCCATAGTGTCTGGCAGTGGCAGCATTTGAAATTCAGCCACAATATATATATATATATATATATATATTTTTTTTTTTTTTGTCAGCTCAAATGGTGTACATAATAGCCCAAAGATAAGATAGTAATGGGCCGGTTAAGCGGCTCATAAATCATTGGCATGGAAATTGCTTTTCTATGATAGACAACTTGTTAGCGTTGTTAGAGCTTTGGCCACTTCCGCAAGGCGAAACCTGCAAACTAAGCCATTTTAAGCAGTACTTTTCACTTTCCGCTAAACACTCGACATCCGCCCCAGCCCCAGCTGTAGCAAACTATGTACAGTAACAGTAATAGCAACAATATCAACAACAACACCAGCAGCAGCAACAAAATGGCAGCACCAACAGCAGCAGCAGCAGCAGCAGCAGCAGCAGTACTTCAACAATAAAAAACGATAAACACAACTACAACAACAACAACAACAACAACTCTACAACGAGAGCAAGATCAGAGAGCAGACATGGGGAAAAAGTTCATTTTCAAAATAAACAAAACGAAAATAAACTCATTTTCATACTTACCGGTCGGTCAGTGTAATGAATGTGCAAGTTTTTTTACCCCTCCTCCCTCTCCCTCTCTCTCTCTCTCTGTCTCTCTCTGTCTTCTGAGTTTTTTTTGTGGTATGTGCTTCCTGCACTGATTTCTATAACCAAATACTTAGAAATATGCTGAGAAAATAACAAAAATTACAAAAACTCTATATATACATATGTACGTATATATCTCTCTCTCAGTGTTAACGGAACTGAATTTACTATGGAAATTGTATCTTCCCACAGGATTTTTGCAAATTTCGTTGTATCTCATACAAAATAAATAAAAAAAAAAAAAAAACCATAATTGAACTTTGAAATTCTTTGACTGTTAACAAATTGTTTACAAATTGTAATTACTGTATATTAACATAAATATTTCAACAATTTATACAATTCATGTGTCAATAATAACAATGTGCATATTATTATAAAATCCAGCAGAATTTTTTTTTTTTTAAATATTTTGCATACAATTTGTAAAAATAACATTTAGAAAAAAGAAAAAAAAAAACAAGCAATTATATTCATTAACACGTGTAGCTTATGAATTCCCATATTTATTCCAGATATTGTATAATATCAAAATTATATTTTAAATTTCGAAATTATTTTAAATTTATAACTTAAGCTCATGTTTGTGCACATTTGATATTGAGATAATTTATTATATATATATATATTTTTTCGCATGTTTGTAAAATGCAGGGTATTTTATAGTTGAGCATATACCATATAAAAATGTTGTAGACGTTTATTGATACATTTCAAGCGCGTCATGCGGCAGTATACAAATTTTGTACACTGTAATATGATTGATTGCCCCGTTGACCTGGAAACGCAGCATATAGCGGCCGAACTAATAGTTACACTTAACAATGCGCTCGAGAAGATTGGAGAGCAGGAAAGTAGCAGAGAGCAATAGAGCCCGAATATAGCCAAATAATATGGGTCAAGCGGGGCGGCAGACCAGCCCAGAGACAGACAGACATAGAAAAAAAACAAGTAAGAAAGTTATAGTCGAGTGTGCTCGACTATATAATACTCGGTGCCCAAAGTTATATTATATATTTATTTTGCTCGTGCTGCGCACTCGCCAATTTTAAGTAAATATAAAAAAAAAAAAATTAAAAAAAAAAATTTGAAAAAAAAAATCGTCTCGGGAATCGAACCGCGGACCTCATGCACGCGAGTTCAACCCTCTAACCACTGAGCCACGCTCTTCACAAGTGTGAGAAACACTGAGTAAATGTTGCCGTCTTATGGGGTGAGAACAGCATCTTTTGAAATTTGAAATGTGTATAACTTCCATGTTTATTATCCGATCTGTACCAAATTTGTACACAACGTCCAGATAAACGTATTCTAACTTTGTACCAAAATTCAGTTCTGTAGCTTGGCTGGGTGTGGGTGAAGTGGTGTGTTCAAAATGGTTTTCATCGATTTGTGGAGGCGGAGGGGGGCGTGGCAAAAATCCAAAATAAACTTGATCTGCCTGCAAACACTACAAACACTATGCAAAAAAAATGAAGTCTCTATCTCTTATAGTCTCCGAGATCTGTGTGTTCATACGGACGTACAGACGGACAGACGGACAGACGGACAGACGGACATGCTCCAATCGACTCGGCTGTTGATCCTGAGTCAGAATATATATACTTTATGGGGTCGGCCACGCCTCCTTATGGGTGTTACATACATTTGCTCTTGTCACTAACCCAATATACTCTTGGTTCCCAAAGGGCACCGAGTATAAAAAAAAAAATAGTAGTAGTAGTTCAAGATTGGTGGTTGAGTGGGCGCTGCATACCACAGATGGACTTACAAGGGGCAAGTGTTTTCCAGGTAGCAAGAAAGTCTTGACTTTGCCTCAATATATACAGTATATTGTGTGTGTGTTGTTGTTGCTGTTATTGTTGGGCAGTGTCCATGACGTGGCGCTATTGGACATTTCGGCAGTCGCACAGTTGACGAAAGCGGCAAGTTAATGAGCTGCTTCCATTGTTATTCTTATTATTATCATTATTATTACTCGAGTATTTTTCAATTTCACTTTTCTACATATGTATGTCTGTACATCTATCTATACATTTACATAGATATATAGATAGATATATATATATATATACTATATATATATGCATGTACTATAATCTATAGATAGCTTGGTCGTCATACAACAAAGTCGAGAAGCAGAACCAATGGGGCGCATAGGTAATTAAAAAACCGTTAATATTGGTAACGCTCCGTGCTAGGTGTCAAATCAAACATAAAAGATATTATTAGAAATTCATAAAAAAAAAAAAATGTTCAAAATTGAAAAAAAAAAAATAAAAATAAATAAATAAAATACTCGTTGAGAAATGTGAGAAAAACGCAGCATGCGAGAATGAACGTATAAAAAAAATGCGTTGTAAAATGCAAATGAGCGGTTAGAGAGTAGACACCAGATGAGCAGAGATGACTAGAGGATCAGAGATGACCAGAGATAGCCAGAGATATGACAACTAATAAGCTAGGGTAATGGCAATGCCAAGCTGCAATACAATGGAGTTATCCCCCTCCCTCCTATCAGTCTTAAATGTAGCGTTAAGTGATCAAAGCCCAGAAAACGGCATTAAGCCATAAAATTTAGATATGGCCAAAAAAAAAACGAAAGAAACTTCAACAAAAATTGAAACGGAAGATTGAGCTCAAATGCATATTGATTGACGTTGAAATGTTTTAAATGGAGCAAAACTCTAAGAGCCAGGTGCAAGTGGTTTTCGTTATAGCTCTTATTGTTATTGTTGTTATTGTTGTTATTGTTGCTTTTGAAAATGTTGTAGCTAATAAGTGGAAGTGAAATGAATTAGTGAACGCTTATGGGGGTCGCAACGTTGCGGCACTCAAAGAACTGTTTACTGGCAGTCAGCCAAAAGGCTTTTAACATAGACCCAGTGCCAGTTTCAGATCAATGGGCCATTGAAGCAACTCGTCACACAACGAGACTAGATGAGATGAGATGAGACGAGACGAGATGAAGTCGAAATCGTAAATTCGAAATCATTGACTAAAAGCTTTTGATAAATTATACGAAAAAGATAGTCGAATATAGAAAAAAATTGTGAAAGAGTGAAAGAGAAAGAGACAGACTACTACACATCAATGAACGCTAAATTGTATATAAAAAAAAAATATAAAAAAAAAAAATGAAAAAATATAAATAGAAAAATTATCAATGGGTCTAACATAATTGTGTGAGAAAATAACATGCATATTGGAAAGTTGAAGAGCAGGGCGTGCCCATTATTGTGGCCTTTCGAAATTCTAGAGGTCAAAAGGTATTTCTTTTTAGCGAATACTAAAAAAAAAATTTGCACAGGCCTCTCTGTTGGTTCATTCACAAAATAAAAAAAAAACAATACTAAAAGAAAAGAATAAAAAAAAAAAAAAAAAACAGAAAAAAAAGCAATCATAAAATGTTCAATTTATGAGGCGCAACGTAACAAAATGTTGACAGTTTTATAAATTTACAAATGTATGAACCAGACAACGATAGAGATATGCATGAATGTATGCCACACGATCTATGCAAATCCCCCCCACAAAAATAGTTTCAATAGCATCTCTAAAAATAAACCTAAACCATACTTCACTCCAAGTAGTATAACAATAATAACAATAAACACTACAAATCAAAGGAATAAATGCTCACAATGAACAAAAAAAAAAAAAAAAAAAATGAAAAAAAATGCTAAGACCGAAAATGATTTTGCAGCAAACAAAAGACTTTGGAAACGAACAAACATAAAAATAATTGACAAATATATTATACATATACATATTTATATATATATATATATATATATATATAAATATAAATCAGAATAGCTAATAGAGCGCGAAGAGCGAACACAGCACACAAAGTTTACTCTTAACAACAAAGATCGAAACGTTTTCATTGATTTTTCGTTGACTGCGACTTCGACTTCAACGTCGACGGCGACGTCGACAGCAACAGCTAACAGCTAACAGCGACATCGACATCGGCGACGACTGCGACGTCTATCGAAAATAAAAACCTAGGCAGCTTTTATTATCATTTACCGCTTGTTCACCGTACAAAACAACAACACAAAAAAAAGCACAACAAAAACAAAAAAATCTTTTATGTCTCGCTCTTCCAGTGTTGCCGTCATGCTCTCAGCAGCAGCAGCAACACCAACAACAGCTTTGGCCAGCACCAGCACCAGCACAAACACTGACTTAGACTGCGAAGCGAGCAGCGAACGCTGCTGCGGGCCAGCAACTTCTTGGACTTGCTGGCCCGGGTCCGAGCCCGGCGAGATTTAGTTCAGTTTCAAGTGTTTGTGCGTTGCGTGTGCCACGAAGCGGAGAGCGGAGATTTTATAGCGTTTCGTTGTCGTTGTTGTCGTTGTCGTTGTATTCGGCTTTCGTCGAAGCGACTTCCGTACACTTTTATTTGCCGTCGGCCGCCGACTGCCGCCAAAAAAATTTTAAATCACGATCGTTGCAATCGTCGTCAACATCGTCGTGGGCGTTTGCGACTCCTGTCGCCAACTTACCGCGCAAACACTAACACAAACGTAACCCTAAACATAAACGTAAACATAAACGAAACCTAACGCAACGCAACGGAAACCGAAATCTAAACCAAAAACCGCAAACGGAAGTCGGGCTCGCGATAACGACCGACGATTATTACAGTATTTTTAATTAACGAGCCTCGGCGAGCGCAAAAAAAAAATAAAATAAAATAATAATAATAGAAAAAAAAAAATTAAGTTTTCCAGAATTTTTAATGAGCCAAAACAACGTATGGCATGAAAAAAAAAAATGAAAAGTGCAAGAATTATGTTTGCATGATAAGTTTATAATACTTATAATGATTTGTGTGTGAGTGAGTGTGCACAACAATTGAAAGCCATAAATAATGCCCATAATGGGCTGAGTTGAGAAGCCATGTGAGAAACTAATGCAAAAGTGTGAAACAAAAACAAAACACAATTCTCAACGTTATCAATTTTTAACATCTATATATTTATATACCAGCAAAATAAAATAAAATAAAAGTAAAAAAAAAAATTAAAATTAAAATATAAAGTCGCGATCACCTTTATATGGATTTATTAAGCTATTCAAATTGGATAAAATTTCCTACAACTTTAAACTGGTGAGTGCAAGTTTCTTGCCAAGTTCGTTGCCCAAGTCTTTTGTTTGACGCAAATAACAAAAAGAAAAAAAATAAAAATAAAAATAAAATGAAATAAAATAAAAACTATACACATCACTTTTTTTTTTTTTCTTTTTTGTTTGTTTGTTGTTGATTATGCCTAGACTTATAGTAGAAGAAAACAAAAACTACTGCTATAAAATTTCTATAGATCAAAAAAAAAAAAAAAATTAAAAAAATAAAAAAATAGAAATAAAAATATTTTTATATATATATATAAATAGAAATAAAAAGTCTTCTTTTCACAAATACAAAGAAATATCGGAAACTAACGTCTTATCGTAAGCATAAATTTGTATTTTATCATTTTATAGTTTTATTGTATATAGAAATATCAACAAATATCGCATTGATAGCATCGATTGAAAATACTGATTTGTGTTGTGTTTAGCTTGTTTCATTAATTTTAAATGCTCATCTTTTGTTTCAGTTTTTCGCTTACTCTTGTATGCTTATGTTCCTATTGTCAACCGAAACAAGTTACACAAAAAAACACACATACACACATATATATACATATATACATTGAAAATTTATGAAAGTCAATGCAAAGAGTATAGAAATCAATGTTTTTGGGGAGGGTAAACAACAAATAAAGAGAAATCATGATTCAGCATGCTGAATTACAAGAGAGCTTTAACTTACCATCTGCACTATGATTCGCGAAAAATATAAATAATTTTATTTTTTTTTATTACTGTGTATACTTTATACTGTGCATAGCATAACGCAATTTACAATTAACTATGAAGCATTAGGCATTCAAGATAAAAGCAGTTGTCGATATAGAAATAAATATATTATTCTAATATATTAAAAAATATATCTGTGAAAAAGCCACCGAATATAGCAAAAATTAGTCACTCGCTGTGATCACGCGCCTAGCTCACAAATAATTATACACTAATTTAGCGTATAATTAGCTAATTAGAACTGCGCAGCAAATGCCACAAAAGCCACGAAGCAACGAAACTGAAAAACCAAAAAAAAATATCAAAAAATCTTCCGGCTACACCTTCTGTGCAAAAATGTTTGCGAAAAAATAGAAAAGAGCGCTGGCATGACTAAACTTTAGACAAGCTAAAAAAAAAAAACAAAACAAAAAAGCTAAAAAGCCAAAAAGCTATTAATCAAATTTGTTCGCTTATGTTTGGCTTTCTGTAAATATTAATGGCTTCATAATTGAAAATTTCGATTTGCCAAAAAAAAAAAAACAAAAAACTACAAAAAAAAAGAAAAACATGTCAAATATTCTCTATATATCTTTTTGTACTTACACACGCACACATACATAGGTATATATATATATATATTTCTATATATATTTATTCATTCATAATCTGTCAAGGTGCACCATATATGAAGGACACGAAAGACATGATTAATTTTTTTAAGATAATGAGAAAATTTTTGGCAGAATTCCAGTAACAGGAAAGCGCAGTTATATTCTGCAGGCTCTGGAGGTTTTATACACTTGACCGATTTTTCCCTTGCTGCTGCTTTTCCAGGCATATATTAGACATAATTTTACTTTTATCCTGCAATTTTCAAGCAAATAGCTAAGGAATTGTAAAGTTTTTACATAGCTAGAAGAAATTTTTCACCGATCGTTCCTATAAAATATATAAAAAAATTAATTTAGCTCGAATAGCTTGAAAACTAAGAGACAAAAAAAAAACTAAGTCTGTACAGACGGACACCTTCCGATCACGTATATACTGATTAACGGGTTCTGCCACACCTTTCATTGAATGTTATAAACTCTTGTTAACAATTTTATTTATTTCTTTAAATTTTATTCAATTTATTTTTTTTTTGTATTAAATTTAATTTAATTTTATAAAATTAAAATTTGTATATGTAATATTTAAGGATTCACTGATTATCTGTTCCTCATAATAATTTGAAATACATTAGATTTAAAAAAAAAAGGTTAAATATCAAATAAAAGTAAAAGCTAATGATCGCAGTAAATAAATTTGTTATACCATAAAATTTATTTATGCGACAAGTAAATCAAACGATAAAGATGAAATATAACGGCAGCAGACGGTTAATGCGAAACTAATAAATTAACAATCAATGAATAATAATCAGATTCAATTATTTAAATTAAATTAATAATGAATGAAAAAAAAATAGCAGCTGACAGCAAAAACAAACTAAGCAGCAATAAAAAAAAAAATAAATAAATTAAAAAATAAAAAATAAAAATGAAAAAATAAATAAGCAGGAAATCTGAATTATGTGTGTCTAATGCGCAATAAAAGTAAAACTTGACTTGGATAATATCAAAAATAAAAAATAAAAAATTGAGAGTATTTAATAAGTATTAGAAAGTTTACACTATGATAAAACTAAAACTCAAAATTCGATGTTCAAGCACTGCAATTTTTGTATTTATTTTTTTGATTTATGTGCGATGACAGCAGCTGAATAAGCAGCTGTTAAAGTTATATTGATAGCAAACAATCAGTTAATCTAGCCCTTGTCTTAATTTAAAGATAGCTTTCATCATGACGATTTCTTTCTATTATTATTATTATTATTATTATATTATTTCCACTTGCGGTTTTTTTTTTGTTTTCTTTTGCCAAATCTCATAATTTTTTTTTCTTCTCATAATCATAAACTCAATGATCCAATGAACATGAAAAATAGAATGAATAATATCTGTTCATAGTTCACAACAGCTTTATGGCTTAACATATAAAAGTTAAAAAAAAAAAAAAAGAAAAAAAAACATAATGCCTAAATTAAAAGCTGTTAATTTGAAGTTTTAGTCTATGCATTTAAACATTGGAAATCAAACTGATTAATTTGCCATTTATGGATTTTTCTAATATTTAATATTAATAATTAATTTTTGATGGCGCTGTCCCAAGCTTCCAAATTTTTTTTTGTTTTTTTTTTTAGGTTTTAGTTTTTTTTTGTGTTCAACAACAGAAAATTAATATGTGTTAAAGCGCTAAAGGCGTCATATGCAAATTTCTATGTTTGTTCGGTTTCGTTCATAATTTTCTATGAAAAATGTTGCTACTTTTATTTTTGGTATGTTGTACATACTCGTATGTTTTTGTTGTTGTTGTGCTGCTGTTGATTTCTCACATAAATTTGCCGCAGGCGCAAAATTTCACTCAAATGAAACCGGAAGCTCGGTCGTCAAGTGGAATGGACTCAAAGTGTCTGGGTCTTGGTCTTGGTCTTGCTCTTAGTCTTGGTCCGTCCGACCATCTTACTGTTGCTTTGCTAGTTGTATATTTAGTTTATCAGTGGAAAAATATGTAAAAACGAAAAAAAAAAAAAAAAATAGGCAACAATAGCAGTAGAAATTTTTAATATTTATATACAACACACGGAACACACATTTTGCACTCGATTTTATATTATTATTTTTTTTTTTTATATTTTTTTTTTCTCACTTTCGCATGTTTAACATCCAAATGTCTTAAATGTATTTATATGCATATATGTGCGCGTGTGTGTGTGTGTGTGTGTGTGACCTGTGTGTTTATTTGTGTTGGCTTTTTTCCACGCTCCTCATGTCAGACACTTTGTCAAAATAGCATTTGTTACGCTGCCAGTACCAGCCACCAACGCACTGGACAGTAACAGCAACAGCAACAGCAATAGCAATAAAAACAACAACAGTAGCAGCAACAACAACAGCAACAACAGCAAGAGGAAGAAGAAGAAGGTTGAAGCAAAGTAATAACGAGCGTTATCCAAGCATCATCATTATCAACTTTTAACCATCGGTTTATGTTGTGTGCCACTGAAATGATTTAATTTTGACAGACCTTTTTTTTTCAAGTTTTCTTTCTCGACTTTTATGTGTGGGAGTTTTTGGCTTTTAATTTAAATTTTTTCATTATATATATATATATTTTTTTCATTATATATATATATATATATATATATATATTTTTTTTTATTTGTCTATTTTGGTCATAATTTTTGTCGTCTTGTTGGCACGCATTGTTGCTGCTCCATTGCCTGTTGTTGTTGGTGTTGCTCTTCTTGCTGTTGATGTTGCTGTTGCTGTTGTTGTTGTTGCTATTGCTATTGTTGTTACTGGTTGTTGCTTGCTTTAATTTTATTTGATATGCATTACCAGCTTGGCTTTCGTCTTTGTTTATTTCTTCTACAACTTCTCCTTTTTGGCATTAAGTGCTTGTAAATTGGGTCAGTGGGAAGTTACACTTCAGTCGTTGTCGTTGTCGTTGTCGTTGTCGTGGACGACGCGACGTTGTCTTTGTATTTTATTGTTGTTGCTCCTCTGTTGCTGAAGTAGCAATTGATGTTTTTGTTGCTGCTGTTGCTGCTGTTGCCGCTGCTGCTGCTACACTACAACGTCATGTGTCATAAATTATTTGTTGCTCTTGCTATTGCTCTTGCCGGTCTGAGAACTTTTGCCACAGCTACTTTTGACTCTTTGATTGTTGTTGTTCTTGTTATTGTTGTTGTTTTATTTTATTTACTTTACTTTATACTACATATATATATTTTTTTTTTGGTATTTTAAGTGCATTTGTTTGCCGAAGGACAAATATTCATAGATTATATTTCTCTTATCTCCCAGCATTATCAAGTGTTTTTTGCTTTTCAAGTTTGTTTTCCAAGTCTTTCGTTTTTTTTTTTTTTTTTTAACAAGAGCACAGTGGGAATCTTAGATTGAAAAATTCCTGTGATATGAGTTGCCAACAATGTTTACAAGCCTTTTGCTTGGCACAATCTTATAGCTAGCTGCCAATACTTATTGTATATCAACCGACATCCATAACAACAACAACAGCAACTGCCACAGATACAGCTACATCCATATCCACATCCACATCCACATCCACAATCACTGTATGTCCGTTAGAGCCAGTCAGGAAGCAATGTGCAATGTGAAGTGACTTTGGCTGTCTGCTGTCTAGACATTCTTCGATTTTTCCTGCCAGCTGCAACAACATCAACATCAACACCAACACTAACAACAACAAGAAGAACAACAATATGAGCAACAGCTACAGCAGCAATAGATGAGTAGAACAAGTGCAACGGAGGCAGCTCTACACTGGAGAATATGTACATACTTACGAGTACATCCATGAAAGCAATGCATTTTAAAGCTTTTGCTTGATTTTTATTGACACAAGTCGTTAGCGGACTGCTGACTGCTGACTGTCGACTGTCGACTGTTGACTGTCGACTGTTGACTGTCGACTGCACGGCCTGGCACACATTTTGCATATTTTACGAGTTCGTGTTGTTGTCGTTGTCATCGCTTCTTTTGCTTCTTCTTGTTCTTGTTGCCGTTGCTGCTGCTGTTGTTGTTGTTGTTTGTTTGTTTGTGGCAGTGGATGAGCCTAAACTGTAGCCGTTACCAAAGTCATGTCTATGGCTTGTGCAATGAAGTTTTTGAAAATCTTTTGCATAATTACTGTGAAACGTTTTGATTTGAATTCTGAATGTTGTTGCTGCTTCTGCTGCTGTTGTTGCTGTTGCTGCCAGCTACTGAAACTTAAAGATTGTTTTATGTGCGCGATAAGTTGCCAGTTTTCGTCAATACCTGACCCAGGGGACAGGTGACCCACTTGCTGACAATCTGCGCCATGCTCTACACTCCACACTCTACACTCTACAATCTGCTTTAGCTGCGACTTAAGCTTCTGCTTCTGCTTGTTCTTGATGTAATAAATCAAGAACAGACATTAATGTACTCTGTTCATATATATATATTCATATATTCATATATATATATATATCTACATATATATTCATTTACTGATGTATAAACATACATACATACATACATATATATATATATTTGTATGTATATATAGGTATAAAATATAAATCACGAAGACCCCCTGCCAAATGAGTTTTCACATAAGTACACGGCGATTTCGCTTGTTAACATTAATAATAACTTGTAATTTGCAGTTGTTTCATAGCCCCCGTTGTTGAACTGCTGACGGGAGACAAACAGAAACAGAGAGATACAGAGAGAGAGAGATGAAGTACAAGAAGAAGTAGAAGAGAAAAAAAAACTAATTACAACATTTTTCACATATGTAAACATTCATTCATAATATTAAACCACACAATTCAAAGCCAGCATAATGTAAACGACGAGAAGAAACTAAGAAACAGAAATTTGAAAAAAAAAACAAAAACTCACTTTGAAGATCTTCCGCATGTCCGGAGACATTGACGGGGACGGGGACGATGGCAAGGCACAGCTGTTGGTTTCTCTGTGTGTTGTTAATTTTTGTTCATTAAGTCTTGAAAATGGCCAAATTTAATGTTTGACTGAGGCACAAAATTAATTAAACATTTATCAAAATCAAAGCCGCATCGCAAGGCAATAAATGTACGAAGATCGAGCATTGAGCAAAGACAGAGACAGAGACAGATATAGAGATGGAGATGGAGACTCTCCTCAAAGTAAGATACCTGAGATATCTGGCGCATTGTTGACATTTCAACATTCAAATAGTATATACGATACACTTATTGTGCTAGTCATTGTTTAAGTCAGATCTTTATACTAAACTGCGATGCGATTTATTTCTTATTATTTTTTTTTTTTTGTGATTTTTTTTTTTGACATTGTCTTGTTTTTATTGCGTTATTAACTTTTGCTAGTTAAAATGTGTTGCGCACATTGAAATTCAAATTGAAATTGAAATTAAAATTGAGATGAATCCCGCATGAATTATAATGCGATGTACCAAAAAAAAAATAAAAATAAACTACAACAACAGCAAAAATAACAAAAAACTATTCACATACCAAATATCTCGGTCAGCGAAGATTTCAATTCGGTTTTTTGGCTGGCAATGGAAGTGGACATCGACATCAGTTAGCTGTCGCTTTTAAATGAAAAATGTTCAAAATAAAAAAATAAAAAATAAAAACAAAAACAATAAGAAAAAAAAAAACACTCTGTATCGTTCTTCTTTATGTGGGGGCCTTCGTTTTTGCCTGCTCTGACGACAGACTGACGGCCTGACGGCCTGTAAGATTGAGTTCGAGTCAGAGTCACACTCGGAATTGAAGTTGGAGTTCGAGTTGCAGTCAGACTTGGACTCGGACTCGAACTCAGACTCAGTCTTGGACATTGCCTGGCCATATCTTTAACTTGGCCCAGCACTTGAACTGTACTTGAGTGTTGTAAATATTTTTTAAAGCTGCCTTATTGTATGTCAGTCGCTAAAGTTGAAACGAATATCAAATGCTCTGATGGTCAGGGAGATGATGTTCATTTTATGCCATACATAAATATATTGAAATAAAAGTCAATAATAATAAGGAAGGCTTATTAATTGTACATGACGGTTTGCTTTTGATGATTTAACATGACTTTCAAAGTGTCAAGATTCTGTTCAATGTGGTCTAAATCTGTACAACAAAGTGTTTTCTGGAATTACTTAAAAAAAATCAAAAAAAAAAAATCAGAAAAAAATTATATAAAAAATATGTTAACATTTAATATGTTGACATTTGCATTTCTTTCATGTTACATGTTACATGTCCTGCTAAAAAAGGAAATTTCACTCTTTTTTTTTCTTCCTTCTTTATCATGTTTTATAGAGCATATTTCGCAAAAATGTTGTTTCTTCTTTTTGTATGGTTTTGCCCCATATGATGCTGCTGCTGCTGCTCGTTGTTGTATTGCAGTTTGTACTGCTGTAACTCTTATTTTGGGATCTTTGTTTTTTCATTTTCATTTTGGTTTTTGTTTTTGTTTTTTTGGTAATTTGGGTTACATTGGCTGCTGCTGTCTGAAAAATTATCTGGCACTTATATTCACGCTTAATTGGCATTTTTTTTGTTTTATTTTATTTATTTTATTTTTCTTGCTGTGTCTTAAGCTTGAGCGTGCCGAAAAGAAAAACAACAACATTGAGCAGAGAGAGAGAGAGAGAGAGAGAGAAATTCGTGCCTTCTCAGTGTTCCTTGCTTGTCAGTTTTTGTTGCAGGTCTGCAGGTCTGCAGTTACCCGGCATTGACACTCGCACTCAAAATCAGAAGAAAAATCAATTTAATGAGCAAAACATGCAATAAATTACAATGGCACAAGGCGAAAACCATTTTGCGATGAACTCAATTTCTTTTTTTTCCCCTTGGCGCGCTATTTTTTTTTTTTTTATTTTATTTTCTTTACTTTACAAATTTATTTCAATAATTTGTAATGGAAAATTGGGTCACATTTTTGTAGGTTATTTTTATTTTTGTTGATAGAGAGGAAATACGCTGCTGCTGCTGCTGCTGCTTCTTCTTCTTCTTAGACAATGACGTCAAAAAAAAAGAAGAGTTAATTTTGAAATTTTGCTAAATTGTGAAACCGGTTTTGTTTATTTTTTGTTTTTATTTCTGTTTTGACCTTTTGTTTATTATTGTTTCTACCCTTTGGTTTGTTGTTCTTAATCTTTTTAATTATTTATTTATATTTTGTTAGCAAACTTTAAGCATTTTGTCTAATGTTATTAAATATATTTCTTATTTCTCATTCTCGCTCTCTCTCTCTCTTTCTGTAAGTAATAATACTATGTAATTTTATCATAGTTATTTAAATTATTTATTTTATTTTTTTTTATCTATTTAGTTCAATTTATTTTGATATCAATTAGAAACACAGTTCAGTTTGAATTTAAATCCAAATCTAAATCCAAATCCATATTCAAATCGTATTCCGGCTATACTTCACGCTATCAAAATGACTGATGAGTCTGGTCTAAAAACTGGTTGACCTGCGTGGGGGTGTCTTATAATTTTATTTATTTATTTATTAAGCTTTTTTTTTTTTTTTTTACTTTATTGTTTTTATTTTAGTTGGCCGCATAGAAAATATTTGAATCGATTTTAAATGCAAATCGAATTTACTCGCGCCACAAACTCGTATATTTTAATTAGTCTAATGCGTGCGACTGCCTTTATTTTTATTTTTTTTATTTTATTTTATTTTTTATTTTATATTTTATATTTTATTCTTCTTATTTTTCATTTTTATTGATTTCTATTTCGATGATGCGGTGCACCGCTGTGCTCTGGTGGCAAAAAAAAAAAAAAATTAAAGAAAAAAATCAAACAAATCAAACAAGTTTTCATCTATACGCAACAACAAAAACAAAAGCAACAACAGTAACAATATGCGACTTATATTAATGATTTGGATGAGTTGGGATGCCAACGTTATATGAAATTTCCTAGATGAAATTAAACGTATAACATATAGGCGAGCGTATAACATATCTAAAATATTGCGTATGTTTAACATGTTTAAGCGTGCATCATCATTGACAAATTGATAGACAAAAAGGTTTTTGTGGTATAATTTTGTCTAAGCCTAAGTCGCATTAATGATAAATGACTATTGAATATGACATGGATTATGTGCTATGCGTACATCTGTTAAGAGTCAACACTTTGAGCTGCTTCCGTCATGATGTGATACTTATATACTTCTCTGCATCCTCAATGAAGAAAAACTATGACAAAAAAAAACATATTAAGCTTCTACAAAATATATTGATAAATGTCGACTGAATGAATGAATGAATGAATTTTAAAACTTAATCGTTTTTCATCGTATACCATAGATATATTTGAGTAGTCAGTGAACTTAGTGGTATAGCATGTGAAAGATTTAAGCATAGCTTAAGCTTTAATTTGTTGACTTACCATGAAACTAAGAAGCTTGAAACACCTGTTGTTACGTTGAACCCATGCCATGCCATGCTCTCCAAATGGAGTTCGTCTTGGCGTGTCGCAAGTGTTCAATAAATTTCCGCGAGCGGTACATAAAAATTTGTCACATAAATTACAATTTGCATGGCTGTTGCATGTCCAACAACGAGCACACTTGTTGCACACACACACATACACATACATGTACAGACATACACTTATATTTAGTGTTAGTCTATGTCTATGTTAGGCAATGGATTTGGCAGAACCGACCGACCGAGCGACACGACCGACACGACCGACACGACCCTAATTGCCTTTGAGTGTTGTCCCGGGCTAACTGCTGTCAAGCATTAATTGTGCGTACAACTGCAACTGCAACATCTCAATTTGCATGGCAACTTCAAGAGGATAACATACATACAGTAGACACAGTATACGAAGATGTTGCATACGAAGAGAGAGAGAGAGAGAGATGTAGAAATACCGTTAGAGAGCATAACATTTTCGCATTCTAAGCAATTAGCCAGGCCAAGCAATTCAATTGGCAGTCTAACAAAATCCGCAAAATGGAGCGAGCGCATAAATGTCAGCTTCGATTTGCAGTGTGCAATTAAAAGAGCATCGGACGAGCAGCAACTAAAGCGATGAGCAAAACGACGACGACGACGACGACGAGGACATTGCCTGACAGATTGACAGAGCAGCAGCTTTATTTACAGCTTAATCTGCTTTACGGCCACAAGCAGCAAGATGAATGACTCTGTAGTTACCTGTGGCGATAGCTGAATTTGTGATAAAAAAAAAAAAAATAATAAAAATAAAAAAAAAATATATATATACATAGAGTTGGTAGAAAGTAATACGAGTGACTTTCTTTTTACTTCAAAGACCAAAGTCAACAGCCTCCTAAAAGAAACAGCACAGTTATAAAATAAAAAAAAAAACAATTTTCAAGAAATTAACATTCCTATAAAGGATGAATATAAATCGCTCTAAAAAAAAAATAAAAAATAAAAAATGAAAAATAAATAAAAGCGTGAAACATATCTAAGCGTGCTTTGATTTAATTCGTTACGATTTGAATTTGTCGCATAACGAATCTCAAATTTATCATCGAAATTATTGAAATTTATGATTCTTAAAAAAAAAATGAAGAGAAACAACAACAACAACAACAATAAAAAGAAAAAACAAGGCGCTTATAATAACTGAGACATTAGCTATTAAATGTTATAAAGTTTTTATAAACATTTTGGCCAGCAAAACAACACGCTGGCTGCTTATGCAAATAAGCCAATCGATTTCCATTTGGCACGAGCTTCAAGTTTCATAATTAAAATGCACGGCTAAGCGGGAAATGTTGCGGTACGTTCAAGCTACCGCAAAAGATTATGCAAGAAAAAAAAAAAGCACTTGAAGAAACATAGCTAAAGATGCAAAGTAACAAACAGCAACAGCAACAACAATGAAAATGTGTATAAAAAAAAAAAAAAAAAAATATATAGAAATAGCCAAAAACTCATATTGCTAGCGAACGTGTGGGCATTGTTGCTGTCATTGTTGTTGTTGTTGTTTTTACTGCTGCTGCTGTTGCTGCTGTTGTTGTTGATGTTGTTTTGAATATTAGTCAAGCTGCGCAGCCATTGGTCCATTGAATGTTAACTCATTAGCATGTTTGGCACACGCCCCTCTCACACAGCGCACGCCCCAATAGGCTGAGCCTGATTTCGGCTAGTTTTTTTTTTTTCTTTTAACTGATAATGGCGAACAGCGTTGTGACTTTAAGACTTTTGGAATTGAGCTATCTAGCTCTAGATAGTAACTAAGCATATTGAGCATTGAGCTTGTAACTAACATAACATAGTCTCTCTGTAGTTGTATCTGTAGTTGTTAGGTCGCTTTGGCAATAAATCAAAATTATTATCCACACACATTTGAATTTTTAAGGCAACGTCCATTTACGGCGTATGTTGTGCTGTGGCTTTGTGGCTTGTGCTTTATAGCTTGTTGTGGTTCCTGGTTGAATCCGTTAGTGCTTGTTGCTTGTTTTTTTTTTTTTAGCTCTTTACCTTTTTGCCACGTTGGCTATCTTTGTCTGTCTCTTTGCCCCCTTTGCTAAATCAGCAAACGGCCTTTAAAAGAATTCCATAGACTATGCCTTGTGCCTTAACATCGCCCAATGCTATATAGAAGAGAAAAAAAAAAACAGTGGCGCTGTCTTATCTATTGAACGCAATCTACAGACTATTTCGACCAACAGACTCCCAACAATCAACTCTACACATTTGAATATGACGCACGAGTGCACCGCCATATCCAACTAGGGTGTGTGCCCCGTGTCCGTGTTCGTGTCCGTGTTTGTGTCCAGATTCAAAAACTTGGACGACAACGACGACTGCAACTGCAACTGCAACTGCCGTCGGCCAATGTTCAGTTTTTTTTTGACTTGTTGGGGCAAGCTTGATTTTCGATGAGCGATAAGAAATTTATAGTTTTCGGTTTAAAAGACATTAGAGTGTAATATATTTAAAGTATCGTTTCAAGTATCGTTACTCGTATCTAAAAGAGGCTCGTTTTGCCACATATTGCCTGTTATTGCCTTTTGTTGCCTTTTGTTACCAAGGCGTGTTTGTCGGTTTTTAGTATCTGCTTATACTGTGGGTGTGTATTGCTTGGCACTCAACTTCTCAATATATGCAAATATTTGCATGCGCTTAGTGCGAATTATATTATATTATATGTATGGTGTATATAAAAGACTTAGACAACAAACTTGCTCACTCAGTCGAGCAGTCAAGCAGTCAAACAGTCAAGCAGTCGCTCAGTCATCGGCCTGTCATAAAGTTATGCCGCAGGGCAATAGACAAGAACAACAGATTATTTTTTTTATTTGTTGTTGTTGTTGTATTATAATACTTGAATAGGGCTAAGCGGCATTACATTAGCATGCAATGAAAATGAAGGTGGAATTCTTTATCGATACGACGGACACATGCAATTAATATAATGACAACTACTTGAACTTCAAGCAATGATAAGCGATTTATTTTTCTATTTTTTTTTTATTTATTTGCAGACAAAAAAAAGTCAAAAGATATTAGTCAAAATATCTTTTGCATGATTTGTTTATGTAAACGCAACAAAAAACAAATAAATAAAAAATTGAAAAAAAATTAAATTAAATAAATAAAAAATTATTTCCCATGCGCAGCGCATGTCATGCTAAAAAATCCCACGAAAAAAAAAATAGTGATAGATCTTAATAACTGTTAATGCAATTAGATACAGATACAGATACAGATACAGATACATATACAGATACAGATACAGATACAGATACAGATACAGATACGGATACAGATACAGATACAGATACAGATACAGATACAGATACAGATACAGATACAGATACAGATAGATAGATACAGATACAGATACAGATACAGATACAGATACAGATACAGATACAGATACAGATACAGATACAGATACAGATACAGATACAGATACAGATACAGATACAAGACATACAGATACAGATACAGATACAGATACAGATACAGATACGATACAGATACAGATACAGATACAGATACAGATACAGATACAGATACAGATACAGATACAGATACAGATACAGATACAGATACAGATACAGATACATGATACAGATACAGATACAGATACAGATACAGATACAGATACAGATACAGATACAGATACAGATACAGATACAGATACAGATACAGATACAGATACAGATACAAGATACAGATACAGATACAGATACAGATACAGATACAGATACAGATACAGATACAGATACAGATACAGATACAGATACAGATACAGATACAGATACAGATACAGATACAGATACAGATACGGATACAGATACAGATACAGATACAGATACAGATACAGATACAGATACAGATACAGATACAGATACAGATACAGATACAGATACAGATACAGATACAGATACAGATACAGATACAGATACAGATACAGATACAGATACAGATACAGATACAGATACAGATACAGATACAGATACAGATACAGATACAGATACAGATACAGATACAGATACAGATACAGATACAGATACAGATACAGATACAGATACAGATACAGATACAGATACAGATACAGATACAGATACAGATACAGATACAGATACAGATACAGATACAGATACAGATACAGATACAGATACAGATACAGATACAGATACAGATACAGATACAGATACAGATACAGATACAGATACAGATACAGATACAGATACAGATACAGATACAGATACAGATACAGATACAGATACAGATACAGATACAGATACAGATACAGATACAGATACAGATACAGATACAGATACAGAGATACAGATACAGATACAGATACAGATACAGATACAGATACAGATACAGATACAGATACAGATACAGATACAGATACAGATACAGATACAGATACAGATACAGATACAGATACAGATACAGATACAGATACAGATACAGATACAGATACAGATACAGATACAGATACAGATACAGATACAGATACAGATACAGATACAGATACAGATACAGATACAGATACAGATTCGCATTCGTAGAGTAATGAAAATTTTGCTATTTTATTTTTGTTTTCTGTCTGTTTTGTTTGTTTGTTTATTTGTTTGTTTGTTGTTGAAAGTCGTGTTGGCGCGACAAAAAGTCTTTTGGCAAATTCATTTCTATGCAAATTTCTAGTTTCCATTTCGAGTTCTCTCAAAGTTTCACTTTCAATTTACGTTTTTGGTCTTTTTCGCCAATGCTTTGTCTTACTAAGTCTAACTTTAACTCTAACTCTAACTCTGACTGTGTCTGTGTCTGTGACTCTTACTCTAACTTTAAGTTTTGTTGCATATGCAACTTTTAGGTATTTTTTTTTATTTTTAGTTTTCTTTTGTCTTTAGTTGAAATTGTGTTTTATATGGCAAAATGCAATTTGTGCAAGTTGCAACAACAGCACAGCGCGACAAACGGCAACAACAGCAACAACAAATAGCATCCTTTGCTATATATTGAAAGTGAAGTCTCTTAGCATATTTGTAGCTTTTCTTCTTCTTCTTGTTGTTGTTGTTGTTGTTGTTGCTGTTGTTTTACTTTGTAAAATTTGCATTTTTGTGCACAGCTGCTTTTTTTTTCTTGTTTTCTTGTGCTTTTCTTCACTTGTTGCTGCAATTGTTGTTGTTATTTTCTATTGCATTAATTTTAGTTTTTTTTTTTTTGTCGTCGTCGTCGTCGTCGTCGACGTCGTCAACATAGTCTTCTCCATCGTTGCTTATATGGCTGCTTAGTTGCCTGTTGCCTGTTTAGGTTTTTGGGCTTTTATTTGCAGGCCTGCCACAGTGTCTCTGTGTGTCTCTGTGTGTCTCAGTGTGTCTCAGTGTGCAGCATTTGTCGTTAGCTAACTGCTTGCTACATTCAGGCGCTTTGTAATTAATGGTTAATTAATTGAAACGAAGTAGCTGACAATCTTAATGATCCGTAATTTGTTATTATGGTAATTTATACAAGCGACAGCAGCAGCAGCAGCAGCAGCAGCAGCTAAGTAGCAGCTAAAACAGCAGCAGCAGCAGCCAATGCCCATAACACAACACCAACACAATGAAGACTTTTCTTATTTGCTGCTGTTGTTGTTGTTGCTATTGTGGCGCTTTGCTACTGCTGCTGCTTCTGGCTTCTGTCTTCTGTCTACTGGCTGCTCTGCTGCTGTCTTGTACGACATGCGAGTACAAATAAAAATTCATTAGCTGCTGAACCCATGGCTGGGCTTGACGACAGCGACAATTGTCTAATTGCAGTCACGAGCAATTTATGTAGTTTGTCTAAGCATGAGTTATATATATATATATATATATACGAGGTGTGTTCAAAAAGTAAGGTGACTTTTCAAATTTCGCGGGCAACATATTTTCGATTATCGATTTTTTTGTTTTGTTATATTGGTACACTCTTCCCTAACATCTGTACCAAGTTTCAATTGAATTCCCTTTTTTGTTTGGTTGTGAGAGACGTAAAGGTTACAAGTTGTTTTGCGTGCTCGGCGATTTTTTGCTATCGAAAAATATGGATCAAAGGATTTGCATCAAATTTTGTGTAAAAAATAAAATTAAGTGCTCTGAAACACTTGAAATGTTGACAGTGGCATACGGTGAAACTGTTCTGAGTAAAAAAAATGTGTACAAGTGGTACAAACTCTTCCAAGATGGCCGGGAAGATGCCAATGACCAGCCTCGCTCTGGACGCCCAAGCACGTCAACAACTGATGAAAACGTTCAAGCAGTGACGAAAATTGTTTTGGAAAATCGTCGAATCACTATCAGAGAAGTTGCTGAAGATGTCGGTATATCGCTTGGCTCGTGCCATGAAATTTTTTCAAACGTTTTGGGTATGAGTCGTGTGTCAGCGAAGTTTGTTCCTAAATTGCTGAATTTTGACCAAAAGAACCGTCGCATGAGCATCGCTCAAGAGCTGTTGAATGACGTCAACGACGACCCAGATTTACGCAAAAGGGTCATAACTGGTGACGAATCATGGGTATATGGTTATGATATCGAAACCAAAGTCCAATCGTCCCAATGGAAGAGCCCAGGTGAGCCAAAACCGAAAAAATCAAAAAATCGCCGAGCACGCAAAACAACTTGTAACCTTTACGCCTCTAACAACCAAACAAAAAAGGGGATTCAATTGAAACTTGGTACAGATGTTAGGGAAGAGTGTACCAACATAACAAAACAAAAAAAATCGATAATCGAAAATATGTTGCCCGCGAAATTTGAAAAGTCACCTTACTTTTTGAACACACCTCGTATATATATAAACCTACACACATACACACACACATATATATATATATAGCTTGCGTTACAGATGCCCAAACAGGTCTCTAAAGAACGCCCACAAATTGTTGCCCTAAGAGTGCTGGCAAATGCAGAGGCAAACAAAACAAAGAAAAAAATACAAAGCTAAGCTACGCCAGCTGGAATCAATCTGTCCCCCTTCCAGGAAGATGCGCACGACTAACAAACAACAACAACAATAACAATAACAACAAGAAAACACATAGCCTGTCGCAAAAGAAGAAGAAGAAGATGAAGATGAAGACGTGGAAGAAGACGACAAGAAATTTGCATCTTGACGAATTTAATGATGATGATGAAAACGACGCCACAAAAATTTTGATCGACCCACAAGACGAGTTCAGCCTCAAGGAGCACACAGAGAAAAAACACACGATATTTGCCATAAAGTCTTTTGGGGATGTGGGAGTGTAACTGCTGCTGCTGTTGCTGCTGTTGCTGTCGCTGTTGTCGTCGTTGTTGTTGTTGTTGTTGCTGTTAGTCAGTTTGAAAACGGCAAACAGCAAGAAATTTATGAAGATGCCGTTTGGGTGGCATTGCGGAATGTTTGACGTTGCTGTCGCATGTCAAGTGTTGCATTTGTATGTTTATATGTATGTTGCATATGTATTTGATGGGCAAGTGAAAATATTTTCATTGCACTTTGACATGACAGCAAAAACAAATTGCAGCAGACAACAGAAACGAATACACAGACAGACACACACACACAGAGCACCTACACACCTACAATATGAACAGTTAAATGGCTTTAATGACTGGCAGCCTTCAAATGCGAATACATGGGATCGTCATCGTTAAGCGCCCACCTCATTGTCTTGAAGTTGAAGTTTGTTTGTTTGTTTGTTTTTTTTTTGTTTTTTTTTTGGGGTTTTTTTGGGATTTGGGATTTGTAGTCACTGAGCTGATTAGCCAGAATTCCTGCCATGCTGTGCTGTGCTGTGCTCTGACCTGCTCTTTTGTTTAGCTGCCAAGTGGTGGCGCCTGCAGCGATCACGTCACAGACACAAACAACAACAACAATAACAATATGAGCGTATTGTTACTATATTTGCTTTTGATTGTTGGCCAGACTCACGATTTGGTTTCAATGTCTTGCAAAAAAAAATATACAAAAAATATACAAAAAAAAAAAATAAAAATCAATATAGTTATCATGCTCTCTGCTGGCTGACTGTCTGGCTGGCAGAGGCGTCTAGATCGCTTACGTATACTTAATATATAAAGAAAAAAAAAACATATATAATTATAATTATATGCGTGTCAGTTGCTATCTCCCTCTTCTCTTCTCTCTCTCTCTCTCTCTCTCTGTCTCTTTCACTGTCTTTATCTATGTTCGTCTTATACAATTCACTGGCATTTGAAAGCAGCAAATTAAGTTACTGCCTAGACAGCTGTCAAAACTATGCTTCGTGGGGTTAACGCCCACCCAAAAAATAATAAAAAAAATCACAAAAAAAAAAAATAATAAAAAAGCGACTCAAAACTCAATTAACATGTCACGTTTGGGCAATGAATGCAGTTTTGGTTTCTCATTATTATGTCGCCAGTCAAAAGCAATTGAAAGTAAAAACAGCAAACTACAACAACTACAACAACAGCTACAAACTATAGTACAACATTAGCAACAACAACAACAACAGCAACAAGTCTGGCAACAGCAACAGGCAGCAGCAAAAATTTTGGTAAATTCGTGCGCTACCGTTTTACAATAGTTTAGAATAGCAACAAGAAGGACGACAACGACAACGACAACAACAAGAAAACTAAAGCAATAAGCCAACAATAACAAATAGAACAGCAACAACAACAACAAATTAACTTGTTAAAATGCAAATTTTTGTTCTGTTTTTTTTTTTAGGGGTATTGCTTGGCTTACTGCTTGCCTCGGTTGGCATTGAGTTAAACAAAAACTTATTGATTTTGATTAATGTCCGATTTCTAAAGCCACGAATTTGGGGCTGGGTATTGAAAAAGTATTCAAAGCTAACTGGCTTTAATTAATACATTAATCAATGAATTGCTGCGAGCAGCGTGAAGAATTTAATTCTTCTTATTCTTTTTGCTGTTGTAGCTAGACATGTTGCTGATGCTGTTGCTGTGCTGCTGCTGTGAAAGCAGGCATATTGAAATTTCACCTGGATACAAAATATATATATCCTAGCCTGTGCAGTGTGTGTTTGTGTGTGTGTGTGGGTTACCAAGATGGACATGTTCTGATACAAGTTTCATAGCAAATTCGAAATTTATTATATCATGTTGCTATGTTGCTATGGCACACGCCAGCAACATCACTCACAGCAGCACCCACAAAAAAAAAAAAAAAAAAACAAGGCCAACAAATATCACAGCCAGCACTGTTTTGTTGCCTGCTTGGCTGACTAGCTCACTGGCTGGCTGGCTGGCTGGCTGGCTGGTAAAAACATGGCCGTCGTCTGGCCTTATTTGGCCGGCAGTCTTTATGCAGATTTCTGGCATTATTGTGTGTGGGCGGCAATCGCGACACTTTCTACTTACCAATTGCTAACATTTGCATTTAATCAAGTCAAAAGTAAAAAAAAAAAACGTAAAATAGAAAAATAAATTTTTAAATAATATTTTATGATGTTGCATGCAATATGCGGCATAGTTAACTTTAACAAATTTTTTTTTGTTAACTTTGTCAAAATGTGCAGAAAAAAAAAGTTAGAAAAGAAAAAATGTTTATAAAGATGTTGCAGCTACGACAGCAGCAACACACAGTGAAAACAGCAGCAACAGCAGCAGCAGCAATGGCAGCAGTGGCAGCAGCAAACAACTGCAATTGGCAGTTGACAACAAGCAAACGGACAACGGGCCAATCAGCAACATCTTCGCTTACCGCACCGTTGGAGTTGCTTTTAAGGCTTTGTCATTAATCAAATCGAATTGAAATGCGCCGCGTGTACATCACACGATTTTGTTGCTGTTGCTGTTGCTGTTGTTGCTAATGTTGTTGTTGTCGCTCTTGTTGTTGCCTCTGTGTTTGGCGCTACCAACATGTTGCGCCCATTTGGAGTTTGCCATTTTTGCGCATTTTAATCATGCTTGTCTCGCCTGAAGTTATTTGGCTTTTTTTTTACGTTTTTTTTTTGTTTTTTTGTACGTTTGCTTATGCCAAAGATCTGTGTGCACTGATAAAGCAAGACGCTGCCGCCGACGCTGACATCGCAAAACGTCTGCCGCTGCTGCTGCCGTTACCATTGCCACTGTCAGAGCCAAAGCCAAAGCCAAATTGCTTTTACTGTTGCTGCTGCTGTTGCTGCTGCCGCCAACGCCAGCAACGCCGGCAACTACTGGCAGCAAACAGTGGTCGAAATGATTAATACATCTTGATGCGATTTGGTTTGTAACACAGACCAATAAAAACGTTGCTTTTGATTGACAATGCCAGGCTAACTACAAGATGATGTCCGTTGATTACTTCATTAGGCGGGCGGCTGGCAACGTCTGTTTGAAAGTTGCAATTGCAACTGCAATAACATTTTTGTTTTGCTGTTGTTGTTATTATTATTGTTAACTGTTTTTTTTTTTTTGTTGCCATGGGGTTGTGAGAGGGGCGAATGGGGAGGAAAATATGTTGTACTTGCTGCCATTAGATTCAATTATACATTTGCATGCAATTGAAACATAAGTCTCATTGCAGCAACTGAAACTGCAGCTGCAGCAGCAAAAAAAAAAAAATTCGAGTGCCATCCGCTTATCAAGCTTCCAAGCTACAATTGGTCAATTGGTCAACAGCAGCAGCAGCAGCAGCAGCAATAAACAGCCGTTAGCCGCCATCCACAATTCACAATCTGCCAGCCGTCAGGCCGTTACGCACATTTGGCCGGTTTTGGGGCAGTAAGCCTTTCGTTCGGTTCGGTTGGTGGGCGATAATTATCTGCTTGAAAAATGATCGACTGGCTTATGGCATGCCGCAGAGCGCACAGTCTCACTTCGCTAACGATGTACATTTGCATATGTTGGAAAAGTAAAAGAAAAAAAATATATATATATGTATAAAATATATGTAGAAATCAATAAAAATGTGTAAAAAAAAAAAAGAAAAATAAACAAAAATTTTTGCAGCTGCATAAATTGATTTTTTACTGAGCTTTCATAGCGAAATGTTAGACGAAAACTCTAACGATGTGTAAGATTATAGCACAGAGGACACAGAGAGACATATATTAAATTTAAGCACAGCTTAAAATGTTCATTGATTTTTATTTTCACTAAGATTTAAGAATCATTTTTATATAGTATACTATAGTCTCTGCTTCTTCTTATTTATTTATAGTATTGTATTTAATATTCTACGGATGTGATGGTCATGAAATAGTTTTCACTAAATTTATTTATTTATTTTTTTTTTATGAGTTATTTATTTGGTTTATCTTTATCTATGTTTAATATGTCAATAAATTTAGTATTATCGATAAACATTATCGATAAACATTTTGCACTGATGGCTCCATTTAAGCCAATCGAGTTTGCAATTTCATTGCACTTCATTGTGCCAACCTGTTGCCCCATGTTGCCTCATGTTGCCTCGTGTTTCTCTGTTGCCTGTTTTGTTATAAATTCTCGTGGGTTGCCTGCTGCTGCATCTACAGGTTTTTGTCTATTCATTGTCTTCTTTATTTTTCTACATTTCTTTCTTTACTTTCTTTTGCTTGAACTCTGTAATTTTTTTTCTTTCTTTCTTTCTTTCTTTATTTCTTTATTTCTGTATTTTTTTTTTTTTTTGTGTTTTCTTTGGCAACAATTTTGCTACAATTGTTGAATTATTTTAATTGATTGTGATTGGGGATGGCGACTGGTTTTTCATTTGGATCTTGTCGTATACAAACGGTATCTGCACGCATTTAGCCGTGGCTCTGGACTATTGGTAATTGAAACTTGTTAGTGAAGACATTAAAAAAAAAAAAAAATAAAAAATCGTTTAGCACGGAATTTGGGTTAAAAATGCGTGGAAAATCGTGAAAAAATCAACTGTTGAAAACATTAACAACAAAAATAAATACAAAAAAAAAAAAAACAAACGAAACAATAATAAAAAAAAAAAAAACTAAAAACATTTGACAAGAAAATGCGGCCAAAAGCAAAACAACAGAAGCACAAAACCATAAGCAGAAGAGCTAAAGCGTGTGATTTTTAAAGCAAACTAATTGAGATTGGTCACGGGTGTATAGCGGGTTTACTTGTTAGTTTTGGGGGGTGTAGTGGGAAGCGGGTTGTCTCAGGCAATGTTAGAGAAAATTGTGTAACCGCAATATAAAAATTCCTGCACATAAACTAATCTTGGCAAATGGCGATGGTCTTTTTGTGACTACCGCGTTTGATTTTCTTCTTCTCCTTTTGTATTTGACGCCCGCTCTGTCGGGTCACAACATGACGATGATGATGATGATGATGATGATGATGATGATGATGATGATGATGATGATGATGATGATGAGGGATGAGAGATGAGATGAGATGTGAGATGAGGGATGCTAATGCTAATCATGCCCCGACCCGAACATGCACACCAAAGAAATTGTGCCGAAAATTTCATAATGTAAAATTTATTATTTTTTTTTTTTTTTTTTTGTTATTGTTGTTTCTTGTTGCGCTTTTGCATACTTCAATAAATTTCCCTGGCAATTTTCCATTGCAATTTGCATGCCGCTAACAAAGGCTATAGACCACAATACACTATACAACAAGAGCTACAAAAGTTGCAAGCGACAACATGTCGCGACATTATACAGTTATATGTGTAAATAAATATGGCAAAAATTTCGTTTAATTAAAAAAAAAAAAAAAAAAAAACGAAAAAAATATTGGTTCATTTTTATTTATGGCCAATAACCACAAAATAAACTCCCGCTGTAAACTTTATAAAATTGAAAGCATCAAGTAACATGTTAGTTAAGTAATAAATTGCTTTGACACACCGAATATTATATACACTATAAATAACTTTACACTCTATTTAGAGCTACTAAAAAAAAAAAAATAAAATTATTTAAAAAAAAAAGAAAAAAAATGTAAATTACGTTACGTTTAACCTTCGCTTAAAGTTAAAACTACCTTTCGGTAAAGTGTGGAAAAAAAAAGCAGAAGAAAAAAAATGATAGCATGCGATCATGTTGTTTTTAAATGATGCCGCTTTGGGCTGTTTGTATTGGCCAAAATGCGCTAACAATTTCTACGATTACGATTTGCAATTTCTATGGCAACATAAAGGAATAAACGGCATTCAATGTTTTTTTTTTAGTGTTGGTTTTGGTTGCAGCTTAAGCGGCCACATGCATCTTCATTTTTGAACTCATGATGCATGTGCTGGGCACATGCACATTCATGATTGGCCGCTAGGCAGTCGATCCGCCCGTTATGTACACACATACATACATATATATATATGTGTGAAGAGATGTATCTTTGCATATGTATTTGCACGGGTCTTGGCCACGCGGCAACTTTCTTTCGTTTGCTTATGGCTTATGGCAACTTGAAATCCAATCACAAATCACAAATCATAATAATCGTGCCAAAATAAGTCAATATTTGCGTCTCAAAGCGATCAAAAGAAAAGCTTATTATTATTTTATTTCATTTAAATTTTTTCTTTTCTTTTTTGTTAATATTATTGCAAAAAAAATAAAAATAAAAATAAAAAAAAAAAAAATAATAATAATAATATTATAAATATTTTATAAACAATACGCAGTTCCACTCTCTACTGTCTCACTGTCCGTTAAATATGTATAAAGTAATTTTTGAATTTAAACATCATGATTAACTAAACTATCAAGTGGCAAGTGTGGCAAGTGCGGCAAGTGAAGCAAGTGCGGCAAGTGAGGCAAATGACTACAAATGATTACGCATTTGAGCAAAAGCCGCAAAGTTTTTTGGTGAAATTTTCAGAGGCAACATTTGCCTTCTATGGCCAACTCAGATGAATGAGCCGATAAGCTCTCTGCAATAACAACAACAACAACAACAATAACAACAACAACAACAAAAAGAAACATTGCCTGCAAAACGAGCTCAGTTCAAGCGCTTAAATTGCGAGCTACTAAGGCCTGGCCTGCCTCTGGTCGAGCCGTGCCGTTCGTTTGGTCTTTAACTTAGCTTAGCCAATGGTCTGCACTTGTTTTACTACAGTTTCATCTGCTTTCGTTGTTGTTATTGTTGTTGTTTTATTTAGGCTCTAATGGGTCGTGTCTTTGGCTGCCACTGCCGCATTTTAATGTATTTGAAGATCAGGTGTTGATGCTGCCTGCTACAGTCTACTGCTATTACAACGATGAGTATATATCACAAAGAGCTAGCTGACCGTCTGTCTGGCCATCTGTCGGTCTGGCTGACTGTCTGGCTCCACATTGCAGTTGATTTCTGCGTAGATTGCACTTAAATGTTCCTAGCAATTGCTGCAGCAGCAACATCTAAAATATTTATACCATGGCATTTTCTCTTTTGCTTTTGCCCTTATCTAAAGTATGCGCTATGCTTTCTATGCTCTATGCTCTATGTGCTCTGTGTGCTCTGTGAGTTGTGTGTTGTATGTTGTATGTTGTATGCAAATTTGTTAAGTCATTTTTATTTGTGGTTCTCACGCTGCCACACCACACAGCTGAATGCCTTACATTTTTTTTTCCATACTTCTACGACTCTACACACTATGTATGCCAAAGACGCAGAACCCCAAAAAAATAAATAAAAGAAAACAAAATCCAAAAAACAAAAAAAAAAAAATAACAAAAAGAACCTGCAAAATCAATTGACAATTTGAACATTTAGTACTTGCTGCACGATTTTTAACGGATCAGACAGAGCACAAACAACAAAATCAAACAAAACAAAACAAAACAAAATGCGAAACAAAAGAAAACAAAGTCAAAACAAACACGTGAACAACAAAACTGATCAAAATCACAATCGAAATCGCAATAGCACTGCAACTGCACGCAAGCTGTCAGCTCAATTTCGTTTTCGATTTCGATTTCAATTTCGATTGCTTGCTGCCTGCATCGATTACTAGATCACAACTAACAACTCATAGCTCATAGCTCAAAATCCGACTTAGCCGCATAGGTTTTCTAATCAAGACGGCAACACAAAAAAAAAAGGCTAACAACACCCTGCAAAACACTTAATGCCATAAGTCTCACTCGATACTCGTGACGATATATTTTTTTTTTATTTTTTTGGCAACAATTGGTGAAACTGAAGTTTCGATTTGTTTGGTTTGTTGTTGTTGGCCTGTTCTAAATGCTCGGCTTGTTGTGCGAGTCGCAAAATCTATGCAAATGAAACAAAAACAAAAAAAAAAAACAGCATGTCACAGCGTCAGCGTCAGCGTCAGGTTGCCTTTAACCAAAGTCCAATTGCGGCTTCAAGAGATTTACGAGCCGAGCACGCCAAATGTGTTTACACTTTGTCACCCTTCTGTCAGTTTGATTTATTTATTTGCAGATAGCCAGCAAAAAAATAAAAAAATAAAAACGCCTGAGAAGGCTAAAAGTAGCTGGCCAAATTAAAATGCAAGTATTGCTGGAATGCACAAGTTCCAAGCACAAATCGTATGTCTGATACTCTCAGCCAAAGTACTAACATATGCTGCTCTCTATGTATTTATGTATGCCGAAACAAAAGTAAACTCAACCGAACCATGCCCGAACATTGCCGAACGAATATAAAACCGAACTGAACAGAACTGAGCTGAGCTGAACTGTAAGCCAAGTTAAATCAAGTGCAAGAAATGGGCGAATGAATGACTGATTGACTTATGCAGTTAGCTGACAAGTTAGTTGGCTTAAATAAATTAATGTGAATGGGGAATGAGGAATGAGGAATGTGAATATATATATTCCTATCAGAGAGTCCAATCAATGCTACAAAGTTGTGATAATATCTGGTTTTCTACACTATAATTATAACTACAGATTAAGTTGTAATTAAATATTTCTTTTATATTTATTATAATTTATTATTTATTTAAATTATATAAATTTGATTTATTATTTTTTATTTTAATTTTATTTTTTATTATATACGCCAGATCAAAGAAATATATATATATAAAATTTTAAAAATAAATAAAATAAAAATGCATATATTAAATATTTATTTTATATATTTAATTTTTTCCAATTTAATTTAAATTTTATAATTTAATTTTTTGTTGTTTTTTGTTTTTGCAGCTCAGCAACATTGAAACATTGATTATTTGGCCAGCAAAATAAAGAATAATTTTTGCGAAACTGGAAATTCACGCAGGACAACAACAAATGATTGGCACTGAGGATATGTCCACATCGACTGGCATGGATATAAGTGAATCCTTTCGTGCCGAGGATCTCTCAAAGACGGATTTCTTCGATTTTGTTACTGCGCCCGATATGGGCATTGGCATTGGTGTCGGTGTCGGTGTCGATGTAGGCGTTAGCCTGCAACAACAACAGCAGCAACATCATCAACAACAGCAACAGCAACAGCAACATAACCAACATACACAACAACACAGTCACAATCATTGCCAAGGGCATCAGCCAACAACGTCACAAACGCCACAGCAGGCAGTCTGCAGCGGTGGCACCCGTACCAGCAACAGCAATAGCAGCAACAGCGGCAACAGTATGACACATGGTGGTGGTGAAAGTGCTGCTGCTGCTGCTGGCATTGTGCCAGTTAGCAATCGTAATGGCAATACCAGCAATGGCGGAGATCCAACGTTACAGGGCTACGAGGTAAATTTAACGATTACAAATTTTGATTTTTGATCATTCTTCAAAAAATTTTTATAGATTTTAACTTGATAAGATTTTGCAATGAATTTTTTTTTATTTTTTTGTTTTTATTTTTTTCTTATTTTTATTTGCAGTTTTGGCATCAAGATAAAGACAACAGCCGCCTCGACTCCAGTTCAATTTTCGAAGACCTCGATCGCTACTGCTGGCAACAGCAACCGATCACAGCTAGCGCAACGGCCAGTGTTAATGCCAGTAATGTACGATGTAGTAACCAGCCCAGTCCCACATCACCGCAGTCGCATCTTCATCAGCAGCAACAGCAGCAGCAGCAACAACAACAACATCAGCAGCAACACCAACATCAACACCAACAGCAGCAGCAGCCCAATCCCAGCAGCTCATCAAGTGCTGCGGGCAGCAGCAGCGATACCATTAGCAGCCTGGACACAACTGACGGACAAATTTACACACTGACAGTATTAAATGGAGGTGAACCTTGGCTGAAACGTGCCGAAACGGAACAACTGCCCAGTGCATTGGATCTAGACAGTTTACTAGGCAGTTTTCCAGGTTATATTAAATCCGAGTATCCCTACGATGACAGCGGCTTCAGCACAGATGGCAAAGATGTTATTGTTAGCGGTGCCGATGCCAATGGTCTCAGCAGTATTTCACAAACGCAAACACATGGACAGACGCTACCTTCGCTGGTAACAGCCATCTCTATAGCTGGCGGTGGTGTCAATGATTTGGGCCAACAATTGGCACAATTCCAGAATAATAACAACGATTGGCATATGGCTGATCATAATGCTGATGCTGAGCATAATTCTGCCGAATCATTACTCCGTAGTGCACTTCAAGGCAAAGGCTATGCCAAGGGTCTACATATGCAAAATGGTTTAAGTTTACCCGTGGTCAAGGATGAAGAAATGCGACGATTACTCTTTACACCCGATGATGCAGCGGATGCCTTAGGTTTTGCTGACTCTACACTGAATACAGCTCAAATGTTTGACGATGCACAAGCAATGGGTCATGCTGGTGGTGGTGGTGGTGGTGGACATATGTCGTCAACTAATCATGGCCAGCATGGCAGTAATGCCAGCATTATTGTGGATGATATGTTCCTGTCACTGGAGAATGCCTTTAGTGACGATTTTGAGAAAATTAAGCGCATTGCCAACGAAGTGCAACAATTTTGCAGTGCTGGCACTGGAACACCAACGCCTGGTGACTACAACAGCAATGATGTATTAATGCAGATCTCACCCAGCGCCACAGCAGCAACAGCAACAACAACAACAACACAACTACAGCCCCTAACCAATGCCCAGCAGCAACAGCAACAACAACAGCAACACCAGCAGCAACACCAGCAGCAACAACAACAACAACAGCAGCAGCAGCCACCGCCACAGCCATTAAAACCAGAAGTGTCGACATCAACAGCAACAAGCACTGTCGGTACATCTGCAACTGTTGGTCGACTTGGTGGTGTTAGCAAACCGAAGAAGCAATATAAACGTAGCAATAGTAACGCTAATACCAACAACAACAACAACAACAACAACAATAATCCCAATGTGGTCAACAATAACAATAGCGGCAGCAGCACAGGTGCTGTACTTGGCGTTGTTATTGGCAATGGCGGCAGTTCCTCATCAAGTGGCAGTGCCAGCAGTAGCAGCAATAGTCCACCGGCCAATTGTAATGCCAGCGGCAGTTCAGGCAGCGGTTCTGGCAGTGGACAACCAAAGGAACGTTCACTGCACTACTGCTCCATATGCTCCAAGGGTTTCAAGGATAAGTACTCGGTAAATGTACACATACGCACACATACGGGAGAAAAACCATTTGCTTGCTCACTGTGTGGCAAAAGTTTTCGACAGAAGGCTCACTTGGCCAAACACTATCAGACACATATGACGCAGAAGAATAATGGCAGCCTGATTAAAGGCAGTTCGGCAAAACATCAGCGAGGTGGCTCAAATGTAGCTAATGCTGCTGCTGCTGCTGCTGCAAGTCTTGCCCAGCAGCAGCGACAGTTAAGTGCGGTGGCAACTGCAGTGTCAAGTCCCAGTTTAATGAGTGCTGGTGTCGTACTAAGTGGCCCAAATACACCGCCTGGAGTATTGCCGCCAGCCAATGGTCTGCTTGCGAATCGGTAGTGTTCAGCCCTCTAGAATTCTAGAATGTAATCTTAGGCTATGTTCCACAACAAACAAAACAAAAAACAAAAAATACAAAAACCGCAAACTATTTCTTGTTCCTTACTTACAATAACAAAAAAAAAAAAACAAACAAAAGAAAAAAAAAACAAAAGAAAAGAAAAAACAATTAAGATTATTACTCTGAGGGATTTACCATATACCATATATAATACTTCCCGAAAATAACAGAAGCGGAAATACAAGTATTTCCCATTCGAATTAACGAACGTTATTGATGAATTCCTATCTCAGCTTTCTGTGCAATTCCTAAATCACAAATACATACAAAAAAAAAAAACATACACACATCAAGGCAATTACATACACACACACACACACACACACACACACACACACACACATACACACAAAGAAACTTAGAAGCACTTCCAAATAAAATACTCAATTTTATTCTACATCTAATGCTATAAAATATAAAATGTACACAAATTAATTTTAAATGTGCCAAATTTCAAAACAAAATAAATCAATATGCAATTTTATAATCATAATAATAATAATCATAATTATTATAATAAATACATAATTATACATATAAATATATATAATTTGTACTTATAAATTGAAAGTTATAACGAAGCTAATAAGCAAATTTACGAGTGGTGATATCAAAATGAGGCCAAACGCTTCCTTATTCAAATATAATATCTATGAACGCGCCCACATTTATTTCTATAACTCTAAGTACATACAAACTACATACATATACACATACAAATCACGTGTATATTCATATAAAAAATAAATAAATCACACTTAAATTTAACATATTTATACTGTATAAATGTTTCCCCACTACGCGTTTCCTGTGAAATAAAAAGTATTTCGATTTTAGTTGCTGCCTTTCAACATAGCTTGAAGTTTGCCAATGTCAACGGAGACTTAACTGTAACTTAACGAATTTGAACACTTAACAAATATATAACTGCTACTTTAGGAGATTAAACTATATTTTCTATACTACGATGTGTTCTTCTACTTATCTATGAATATTTTCTCAGTCTCTCACTCTTTATATCATTTTCTCTCTTTCTTTATATATTCCTAACTCCATTATTCCTCACTCTCCCTGCATCTCACTCTAGTTCAGTCTTCCTATATTTTACTTTTCTTTCAATATCCAAGAAGTGTTCAAGCCCCCCAACCTACTACTACTACAATATCATATAATGCAGTTGTAGTATTATTCATTAATACAATTGCATTGCACTTGCCATTATTATTGTATTTTGCATTAATAAACGAAATATGTTTAATATGTTTTATTATGTACTTAGAAATGTACATTGGAAATTATTTCGATTTTCTTTTACACTCGCCGCAAATTGTATGTACTCTAATGTTATGAACAAACTACAAAAAAAAATTAAAAAAATAATAATAATAATTTAATAAATGTAAGTTAAAGCTTAAGACAATTAAGTAAAGCAAATTATTAGTTAATTAATTAAAATCTATAATTATATATATATTTAGTTAATTTCAATAATTAATTAAACTGCCAATTATTATGTGATAGTTTTAAATACAAAATTCGCAAATTTTTTTTTTTTTCTGGTGTTCGGGTTTCTTGTAAACGAATAATTAAAATTTTAAATAAAATTTAAATGTAATTGTGTTACAAAAATTGTTATATACTTGTATGTATACTCGTATGTACATATATAGATGTAGATGTACTTACACACATAACTGTACTTTTTGCAATATTTTCTAATTTATTGAATTTAGTTTATGTAAATATTATAATTTAATCTAATGTAATCTTATCTAATATAATATATAATAATAATAATAATAAAGATACTCTTATATTCCTATATATAAGCTCTTGTTTATACATACATATACACATACACATACACATACATATACACATACTTGCACGCATTGCACGCGTGTATAAAATCATAAAGTTAAACATAAGCAATAAGCAGTTTAAATGTTTAGTTAAATGTTTTGTTAGTTATTATTTATGCAAACTAAATTCAGCTAACCATTAGCAGTTTTATATACATATATAGTATGAGTTTCTCATACATTCAATATTTTTTTTAGTATTGCAAACATTAAAAATAAAGACAAATTTAAAGTTTTATTGACAATTTAATTACGCATGTTCGCAATGTTCACAGTTTCTAATGTCTAATTCATGGCCACAGAAATTCAAAATAGCAAAATAGGAAAAAAAAGCGAAAACATCAGTGTCGTCGATTGGCTTATTGTCGATAGCTGGTAGCTAAAGCATTGGCATTGTGTTAATTAGTTTGAACAGCAAGCGCCGATTACAGAGCTTACTGAGCATATAGAGAGAGAGAGAGCCTGATGATGGCTCTTTGGCTCTTAGCCAGGCAAGATCATCAGGGGCATATAAATAATTTTCTCCAATAAAGGAATCGCATGAAAGCGCATGCAGCTGTGCATGTCAACAACAACTACAACAATTGCAACAACAGCAACAAGAGGAACAACTATAGTAACGGCAACAACAGCAACAACTAGAAAACAGCTGCAACATTACACAGGCGGCACTTGTCAGTCAAAATCAAAGCGCACAGCTACCGCTGCATTAACAGCATCATCAGCATCAAACGTTGAAGAGCTTGACAAGGGGGATTGACAGTGGGGGAAGAGGATCCAAATGCGGCACGCATGCGCCAAACGCTAGCAGCTAGCAGACATCAGTGCAGATTAGAGAAAATGTTTTACTTGCAGCGACTTGGCAAGATCAACCAATGGCAACCAACAGCAGCAACACCAACAACAGCAGCAACAACAACATCAATAACAACTACTCCGACGAGTGGCACAGTGAGCGGCAAAGTCATTTGAGATCGAAACATGTCGATTAGGGAATTTCAAGAGGCGCCAGTTACTGGTGCAGGTGGCTCACATCATCCTCATCCGCGTCGTCGACTTCGTCGTGCCACCTTGCGGGAGCAAATACAGCGAACAAGCATCTTAATTGCATTTGATGAACTTTGAGCCATAGACTCCTGCCAAATGAATATTTGCACAAAGAAGCGCGAGAAGATAAAAGCATGAGAAGAGTCAAGCTTTTATTGAGTCTGCGTGAGTTTTTTTGACAAATTAATTTCCTAGAGCTCTGCTATTTTTATGGTTATGAACAAATAAAGACGTAATCGGGCCGAATTTCGACATGAACTTATAAGCAATATAACAACCATATATTTAAAAGTTTATTTCGATTTACATTAAAATTTTGATGGCTGTACATGTCTATGACTATACAATATCGAGCAAAGTTTATACAACAATTAAACATACATACATATATGTATGTATAGCACAGATCCATCATATGTTATGATTGAAAAGATTAAGTGCATTGCATTACAGACCTCATTACGATCTTCTAGTGCCCATAAAATTCTAGTGCTTATAATACAATATTATATTAAATGATCACATTTATGACATCTTAAAAATGTTTAACTGGTTTTCGTCGCTGTCTTTTTTCAAACCAATCCCAGCATAATTCAAGTAGCCAAATTGTAGTGGATAGAACAGTTAGAAGTGCTATTACATACCAGACATACTTAAAATCTTGCACTTGCATGGGTCGAAATTCACGAAGCGGACTTAAATCAAGAAAATGTAATTCGCCAGCTTCAACCAATTCGATAAAACCATTGGCTGTCCAGAATGCAATGAGTCCCGTGGCATATAGATCCAAAATTAGCATATTTATTGGCTCCATAAATATAGAGTTTTCGTCCACAGGAAATCCAAAGGGAATATTATTAAAAAAACAAAAATCATCCCGCATGCGAAATAAAGGCTTTGAAAATACTTGCTGTTGGGCATTAACCACAATCCACTTAGTGGTAGTCATCATATATCCATGCTCAGTATTGAACGAGTCTCGCATAGTTAAGTATGTATGAAAATCGCGAACAATCAGGAACATAGGCCTGTATTTACGAAACTCTGTTAAACGTCCAATTAATTCTTGATATTCCGGTTCCCACGCAACGACTCGTAGCTTAGAGGCTAGTACATCATCATAGCTGCGATATTGGAGTTCCTTAGGCGAACTGGTCACATAAGCCGAGAAATATGAATTGTACCAGGTCGTAAGCAAAAAGCCTAAGATACAGATTTCAATATAAATTCCACGCACTATTAGTGGCGGACGAAAAACAGCATAGAAAGCTTGTCCCAGAGCACCTCTCAGGGAAGTATCATGCAGTACGAACTCATGATACAGCACACGATAACCATATCGACGTAGAGTCAATGACAAAGCTATCGATATAAACACCAATGTTCCCAAGGTTAGTAAAAATGCCTGTAGATCAAAAACTTTGAAATAATATTCGGCTGGCGGTATGTTTGGTTCGACAGGCAACATCAGGCACCAATGCATTTGCTCGAAGGGATAAGTATAACCACGCATTGGAATAGTGGGAAAATGAATGCCCATAGATATATCCGCAGATCCATTTCGTACAATTATTATAACATCTGTCGATG
The DNA here is from genome assembly GCA_037044475.1 of Zaprionus obscuricornis. Lineage (NCBI taxonomy): Eukaryota > Metazoa > Arthropoda > Insecta > Diptera > Drosophilidae > Zaprionus > Zaprionus obscuricornis. The sequence goes on from JBAMBR010002722.1 coordinate 156,791, forward strand.
GTTTAATATCATACGGATTAGCTGGAAATGGCTCATAGAAGCTGCAATTATATTTTTGCTGAAAAGCAGTCATGAAGTGTCCCACCTTGCCTTTGTAGACAAGACTCTTATTTTTATTGTAAAATCCTATAAGGCGTGGAGCTGGACCGGCAATAACTATAGGTAGACGATATCCATGAAGATTTTGTACACGATCAGGAAAAATAATTGTATTAGGATCGTATATGCGTGTTTCCAATTGAAAGCTTGGAAATTGTGTATAGCTATAAAACATTTTCTTTGTCTACAATATAAGATATTAATTAATACTATTAGTATTCAGTAGATTATATAAATATGCTTGCCTCGTAATTCTCGAATAGCGCCATAACATTAATCATTTTCATTTTCCAACATTGCACAAAAAGTTTGTGTAAAAACTCTTCATTAGCCTCACTCAACTGCACCATAAAAATCACTCGCGATGTCGACATCAGCCATAAATTGGCAACTAAAGCCTTAAGCAAACCATCGCTATTCGCCAACTCAGTTCCGACTAGATAAACTATAGATATTATAAGATTGGAGTGTTTTCCATAAAGAAAATAATTAACACGCTCATCGAGTTGCATAATAGGAATTTGTAGCTCTTCCATTAAAATTCTCTCGAAGCTCGTATATCCCTTTTGATTGCTCATAAAATTATCCGATATGCTAGAATTGCGATTTTTCATTAGTAATAAAGAGTAGAACATATCCTGTTTACGTATGACGTTTAACATTTGAAATAATGTTGAATTGTTTTCCTCAATTGTTGGTCTCGCCAACGAAAGTAAATAACACAAAATAAAATCTCGACGAATCATGTTGGAAATTAAATGAGAACTACAAAGCTCAAATAAATGCGGCTTCCTTTTAAATGAATGCTAGGGCTTCCATTGTAAAAGAATCTAGATGCGATATATGTTAACAGGTCCCTTATGTAAATGAGACCCATGGGTTTAAAAGAAAAACTAGATATGTATATGATATCAATAAAAACCAAATTTATAACAATATTCGATAGTAGAATACTGTGTATCCAGACCTGCACTACGACAACAAATTTCCACTTTCATAAGCACATAGATTCGTTATTATTTTCTTTACACCCTTCTGATTTTTTCAATAAGTACAGGGTATAATAATTAAGCTGTAAATGACATATTTGATAGAAGTTATGACGTCTTCACTGTGACTATGTTATTATCGCTGTTAAGCTCAATTATTTTTAAGATAATTATTTATGTAATCGTCAACGCATATTTTTGTATAGTTTCTATAATTAGTAATTATTGATTTATATTCTATTTGCGTTTGCGTTGCTCCAGTCTATGCCACAAAAGTTCCAATAGCCAAACTAAAGTGGAAAGCACAACCATAAATGCATATCCATACCAAACATATTGTAGATCCAGTAATTGCATGGCACGAAATTCTCTACGCACACTATGATCAACGAACTTTAATTCTCCTGCTTCTACTAATTCGATAAAACTATTTGAAGTCCAATATGTAATGAGGCCCATGTCAGTAACATCCAGAATCAACTTATTTAACGGTTCCATATAAATAGAATTATCATGCACCGGAAATACAAACGGAATTCCGTTATAGACACACATATCATCACGATAACGAAACAATGGATGACCAAAAACTTTCTGCTGTTCATTAACCACAACCCATTTGACATATGGTGTTGTATAACCATATTCAGTATTAAATGAGTCCCTCATATCAATGTATTTGTTAAAATCGGGCTCCAAATGAAACATTGCTTTGTAATTTAGAAATTCATCTGAACGTGCAATTATCTCCTCATACTCTGGGGTCCAAGCAACGATCTTCAAGTTGCCATCTATCAAATCTTGATAGCTACTATATGGCCGTTCTTTGGGGGAACTAGTTACGTATGCAGAAAAGTATGAATTATACCATGCTGTAAGGAGAAATCCCAATAAACAGATTTGCAAATAAATTCCTCGCACCATTATAGGAGCCCGAAATACCTCATAGAATGATTGCCCCAGGGCTCCTCTAAGACAATTTTCATGCAGAACGAACTCATGCCACTGTACAGGATAGTCATACCGCAATAGAGCTAATCCCAATGTTATCGAAATGAACACTAAAACCGCAAGGGTCACCAAAAATGCCTGGAGCTCAAAGACTTTAATATAATATTCAGCTGGCGGTATGTCTCGTTCGACAGGCGTCATTAGGCACCAATTCAATAACTCAATAGGATATGAACATCCTCGTATCAGTGTACTGGGAAATGTGGTGCCCATGGATATATCCACACTTCCATTGCGTACGTAATTTATGACAGTCGTAGATGGCTCAAACGAATGTGGATTGGCTGGAAATGGCTCTATAAATACACAATTATATTTTTGCTGAAAAGCATCCATGAAGTGTCCCACTGTGCCTTTGTATATTGGCTTGCCATATTCATCATAAGAGCCTATAAGTCGTGGTGTTGATCCGCCAATAACAATCGGAAGATGATATCCTTGAAAATTTTTTAAACGATTTGGGAATACAATTGAATTTGGATCATATAATCTTTGTTCCAATTTAAGATTAGGAAAATTCGTGTAGCTATAAAATGTCTTTGTTATCTAAATAAAAAATAAATTTCAATTTTTACTCTTAAACAAAAAATATTAGCTTACCTCAAAATTCTCAAAAATCACCAGAACATTGATAATGTGCTCTTTCCAGCAATAAGTAAAAAGTTTATACAAAAAGGACTCATTGGCTTCATCCAACTGTACCATAAAAACTACACGAGATGTTGTCAGCAGATATAAGTTGGCAGCTAAAGACTTAAGCAAAGCATTGTGTTCCGCTAACTCAGTACCGACCAAATATACCATAGTTATCATGAGATTGGATTGTTTCTCAAATACAAAATAATTAACGGTTTCATCGAGTTGCATTATAGGAACTTGCAGCTCTTCCATTAGAATTCTTTCAAGGCTATATTCATGTTGATTTGTAGAATTATTGTTTTGCATTAGCAGCAATGAGTTGAAAATATCTTGATTTTTAATGCTTTGCAATAGTTGAAACAATGTTGAATTATTTTCCTCTATTGTTGATCTTACACTGCAGAGTAAATAACAAATAATTAACCAGGCACAAACCATGTTGGATACTTTATTCCGAATGTATGATTTGTGGTATTTGAAACCCTTTTTAAAGGGTTTCTATTAAGCTATCCAAAAAAAAAAAAAAGAAAACCAAATTACTCCAAGTGTTGTTAACATACTACAAGACGACCCTTGGGATTACATGAAATTACCAATATGTTCACACTTGGAATTGAGCTTGTTTTCTTTTTGATAGATATGTGTTAATCAAACAGTCGATAGCTTTAAAAGAAAGATAAAATATATTTTATTTACCAAAAAATTGATATACGAGTATACCTTAAATTTAACAATTTCATAGAAAGACTTTTATCAACCAATAAAACGTCTCCATCTACGAATTCGAAACCATAAAACCTCTGACACAAAAACTAAGAATGATAAAGCCATGAAAATTGCGCCAACAATTAAAACATATTTTAGATCTTGAATTTTCATGGCACGGAACTGTTTGGATTTACTAAAATCAAATAATTTCAATTTTCCAGCTTGCATCATTTCAGTTAATGCGCTCTCACGCCAATGTACCATAAGACCTGTGGCTGTCACCTCTCCTACCAAACGTTCCAGTGGCTCTCTAAAAACAGAGCTATCTGAAATAGGAAAAGCAACAGGAATTCCACGATATATACAAAGATCATCACGAAATGTAAACAAAGGTGAACCAAAGACTTTCTGTTGTTCTTTGATAAGATTCCACTTCTCCAGTGGCATCATATAACCATAATCGGTGTTAAAAGAGTCGCGCATCTGTAGAAATTTACTGTAGTTAGCTTCGAGCTTAAAAATACCATCGTAGTTTTTCATTTGCTCGGTGTAATGAATAAGTTTCTCATATTCTGGAGTCCATACAATAACTTTAAAATTTGATCTTCGGATACTGTCAAAGCTAGTAAATGCTTTCTCATGTGGAACTCTGGTAACATAGGCAGAGAAGTACGAATTATAGCAGGCAGTCAATAGAAACCCCAAAAAACAGATTTCATAATATACACCACGAACTAGTGCAGGGGCTCGATAAATCTCATTAAAACATTGTCCTAGCACTCCTCTCAAACAATTATTATGTAGCAGGAACTCATGGGTTTGCACAGTATATCCATAATATCTTAAAGTTAGTGATAGTAGAGCTGAGATCATGACCAATGTTCCAAGTATTAACAAAAATGTTGACAAGTCCATGACGCGACTGTAGAGTTGGCTTTGTGGCACCATTCCTGGTACAGGCAGCATGAGGCACCAGTTAAGAAGCTCAAAGGGATAAGTATAGGCGCTTACGGGAAGTTCAGTATAGATTGCTGCCAGAGCAAATTGTACATTGCTATTACGAACAGCACCCATCAATTGTGCTGCCGGCACTAATGTCGTCTCATTCATTGGCATCGGTTCAATCAAGTGACAATTATATTTCACTTCGAAGCAATGCTTTATATGCCCCACAAAGCCCGAATAGAAGAGATCACCAGCTGGCCGTCTATAAATTATAAGACGAGGTGTTGATCCACCAATCATAATTGGAATATTATATCCATAAAGATTTTCCAAACGAGGGATAATAATAGGATTCATATATTCAGTGAACAGTCGTGACTCCAGTTGAAATTCAGGAAATGGCGAATAACTATAAATAAGTCCCGTATCCTGGGAATAAAAATAAATAAATTTAAAAAAAAAAAACTGCTAAATCATGTTAACTTTCTTTTTTAATTCAATTATAAAACTTAAATTTGTCTTTTAATGATCAGATTTCATTAAAATTTGCTAAATTGCAATAAAAATGTATGCATTAATTTTGATATGTTTGATTCTAGGCACGCAAGCAACTTCACTTGATGGTAAATATGATAATAAATAATCAAGTTTTATTATTATATGTAAACTTTACAATAATAATAGAGAGATGCCTATTTATGGTTAATCCAGGACCATGCAAGGATGAAATAAAAATGTACGGTTACGAACCTTATGAAAATCAATGTAAAATATTTATTTATGGTGGATGTGGAGGTAATCCCAATCGTTTTAATACCTTCGACGAATGTCGTCTTGCTTGTGATGCCTTAGATAGTTCTGAGGATGAATCTGAGCTAATTCTTTCTTAAGCCTTCACTTTAACAACCTCGTTCTCATACATGTCTATATTTTCCAATTGATTAAATATTTTCTTCATGCCTTGACAACTTACCTCAAAATTCTCGAAAATAGCCAAGATATTCAGCAACTGGTTTTGACGCCAACATAGCTCCAACAAAGAACCAATCCAAGTGTTACTTTTTAAGATTAATAGTAAAGGTTCCGTATTCCATGATTTTAGATTTAAACTCATAAATTCCAATAAATCATTTGTGGCTTCATTAACAAAAGCAATTGTAAGTAAATGCCTGTTGTGATAATTGTTCAGATTGTAGCTGATGTTACTATTTTCATTAAGCAATATAACGGATACGGGAAATTCGCTAAGCAATTGTGGCCAAGTGTTTGAATGTTCACCGAGAATTAACACATAATCAAATCGATTCTGACATTGCAATTGCTGCAATAAATTTCTATTAGTGTGCTTCCACATATCACAGTTGCCCAATGGAATGAGTAACAATCCAAATAATCCGAATAAAATGCACAACTGTTTCATTTTGAAGCAACTGTCGAATGATTTCTGTTCCCATTCTAGTTACGTTTCTGTTGCTTTTATACCATAAACATATAACACGCACATCGCACATTAGAAAACTCCACTGAGAGTTTTAGTTGTAAAAACAAAATATTTCATTTATTAAATTAACTAGTTATACTAAACAAGGGATTATACTCATCTGGCAGTAGCTCATCAACATCATACTTATGATTATTATCATACATTTCACCAATTGCACATAAAAATTTATACTTTTTGTCGCGAGTTTTACAGCCATTACCAGGATCACCTGACACCTGGTATATGCCTTGTGTACGCATATTATCTGTCGCAAAAGCACAAATCATATGAAAATGATACGTATAATCCTTTATATATATCATTCCACTACAGCCCATATGTGTATTACGATCTGTCATTAGCAAAACAGTTTGACGCATAGATCTATAAAAGATATATAAAAGAGTTATCGAAAATTATTAGAATGATCATGGTGATCTATTTGACATACGGTTTACTAAATTTCGATTTCAAACGCTGCGTCATTTGTCTTGTCACACCAGTTGCATCTTCAATCCAGCTATTGATCAATTCCTCAGCCAATGTACTGGCTAGTGTATCATCATAGGTCCTCGTGAATATAAGGCCACCGTATGCACTTCCAATTGATGTAAATTTTGGTGATGACATGCATGGACGTGGCTCTACTTTACATGTCTTAATGTATAGCTTGGCAAATAATTCCAATTCCCTGGACCAGTCCATGCGTGCCATTCGTGCGGCAGGAAACAATTTTCGTGTATATCCTACAGCAACTTTTTCACGAAAACTATTTAATAGATGTAATAAATGTTCTTTATGCGGATACATATCAACAACCTTTGAGCGAAGATTGCATTCGGGACTCATGTCCTACATAAAATAATAATTGAAATTGTTAAGACTGTAATGTAAAAAAAAAAAACTTTTTCGTAACTCACTTTTGTATTATTACATGCTAAATTAAAGGTTCCGCAATGACTTAGGGTACAATAAATATTTGGTTTCGTTGCACTGCTAAGAAATGTTAAACATGACAAGAGCAATACAAAATATAATAACTGAGCGATTCTTCTGGACATGTTTAAACTGTTAGAGCTCTGATCGTCAAATACTGCAAAATAGCAGCCGGAACACACATTTTTATAATTTTACAAGATCAGAAACAGTTGTTGCATTCTTACTAAGAATATCAGTATTTATTTTTTATAGAACATCAGATAAGTTATTACTTATAAAAAAAAAAAAAAAAAACACTTAATTGATTGGAAATTTCATAAGCTTTAACTTTATGAAATGAAAATACTCATAATGAGCTGTCCGAGCTGTCTGAATGTAATGAGAGAAGAAACAAAAAAAAAAAACCATAACCCAAACCCAAAGAGAGAAAAACTCAAAAATAAACCGAAGATCTCGTTCATGTTTCCATGCCTGCCATGACAGATGATCACTCTTAATGATGCTTGCTGCAAGCTACAACAAGATTAACAACAAGTACTGAAACAACTCTCATTATAAGTATTTCAAGCATTTTTTTTTTTTTTTATATATATATATATATATATTTTGGTTACTACAAGTTTGAATGCACTTCACTCGATTTGGCAGATGCGTCAGCACTTGACCCGCGCTCTAGCTTGATCTTATGTACGGGTTGAGTCTCGATCACAGATTTGGGCTGAGTTTTCTGTAAGTTTTTGGGCTCGGACTTGAACAGAGAGAGACTCCATCTTTGACTGTGTCCCAGGCTTGTTAAACGCCAAATTGAGTTGACGTTGACGTAATGCCTGCGCCACTCGAGTTGGTCTCACTCTTTTGATGAAGTGCAGCATATGAGGCCGCCTGTTGTTGGTCAATTAGCTGCGCATATCACAACCATATAGTGAACGGACAGACAGACTGACGGACAGACGGACGGACGGACGGACGGATGGAATGGAAAGCCAACGAACAACGAACGAATGACAGGCCAACTTTGGCTGGGGGTCATCATATCATATGTGGAGTCTTTAATTGGCATCGCTCGTTGCGTATGTGATGACAATTTGTTGCATGCTTCAAAGTTCATAAGTGCATTCTCTTTCGTATCATTAAAGTCACAGAGAAATTTTGTTCATGTCACAAAAAGAATTTCGTAAATTATTACAAGATTTTTAATTCTTAAATTTCAACAGTTTTTTTTTTGTTTTATTTATTTTTTATTTTTACAGACATTTTGCGAAACATAAGAAAAAAAAAAAGACTATAATAAAAAGCAACAACAACAATATTTATGTATATCCGCATGTGATATTGCTTTCCTTATCACATAAGAGCCTGTCTGTCTCTCTTTCTCTCACTCTCTGTCTGTCTGTCTGACAGTCGGTGGCAACTTTTTAAATAAGCTTAAACGGCTACAGATGTCCAGTCATTGTCGCTGTTATTGTAAGCGGCAACGAGATATGCATAGGCCAAATTCAAGTTGCAGTTTGCAGCACTAACCCCACTTAAAGTTGCCACGCAGTGTAGACACTGGACATGGCAAACAAAAAAAAAAATAAAAAAAAAACTAAATACGTGTAAGTGGCGCACAACAATAACAACAGCAACAACGCAAGCTTGCCACAAACGGTAGCCCATTTATTGGGATAGTCGAACGCCTAACAACAATGGAATTGTGGTTGAACGGACGATTGGACGAATGGACGACTGCATATTGAAAAGCGAAAGAAATGGTGAAAATAGCTAAAAAGGCCAAAAGCGAACTGACAAAATGTGTATATCGGTCGATATATATATGATAAATGGCATAGTTTAAACTTTTTTAAAGCAAGTCCAAAAAAAAAAAAAAAAACATTGGCGCGATTGTCCATTGCGGCACAATGTAAATTTCAATGGACTATTTTTGGTGTGTGTGTGTATTTGGCCTTTAAGCTCAAAGTAGTCCTTCTGTTGACCGAAAAGACAAAGTCAAAACAAAAAACAAAACAAAAAAACTGTAACAACAATAACAACAACGTGTTTAGGTCGATCGACGAGACAGTCGAGTGCTGCAGCTGCCCCCAGTGCATATATATTTATATATGTATATATGAAAGGGTCTCATAATTTACCACAAATATGGTCATAATTTTTTTTGGCTTTTACTTTTTCTTATCCAGCTAACACTGGCTAACACCAGCGGTAACACTAATGAAGTAGATGCTGTCATGAAACTGAAAATAAAAACAAAAAAGAAAAAATAAAAAAAAAAACCCTTAAGCTTGGCGCTAATTTAACTGATCAGCCGATGGCCACTTGTTGCCATTGTTTTCATCGTTTTCATCGTTTGCTAGCAATCAGCGACAAACGTGTCATTCGTAGTCAACAGTCTGTAGTCTGCAGTGCAGTCTACATAGTCTAGTCTACAGTCTATAATCAACATCAACATTAGCAACTAGCCAAATAGCCAAATGGCCAACTAGTCTACCAGCCGACTAGCCAACCCGTCGCCTACTATGTGGAGCAAATGTGAGCAATCACGTCCGGCTGCATCCTTAACGGGTCGATCGGACCGTCGGGCCGGCGGGCTTAGAGCGTTCAGACACGCTTCAATAAATGTCACTCCTCGAGCTTTGAATCTAAAAATTGATGACAATAATTTGTTGCATTTGCCCCGGGGGAGGTGTGGCCCGGCCCGGCTCGACCAGGCCAAGCTAGGCTCAGCTTCAGCTCCAGTGCCGACAATGCTATAGAGCAACAAATTGTCTTGGCAGACACAGTTGGCTCTTAGCTGTCCCTGGCAGCGTTGGCGTACGACTTTGCTTTAGACATGGACGAGCCGCCGCTCAATGCGATGGCTGCTGCCGCTGCCGATGCCGCTGCCGTTTTTCGACACAATTTATACAAAGTGTCGCAGTTTTTGGCGCTTTGCATTTGTTGCTGACACAGCATTGCCGCACTATGCCGCACTTTTTGGCGCAACAAACTGTGGCACGCCCCACTGTCAACTGCACCATTTGCTGGCATAACAACAAGCGGCTGCACTTTGCTACAAAACAAAAATGAAACATAAATTTCGTCATTTTGTCGCTATACTATATGTAGATGTAGATGTAGATGTATATGTATGTGTATGTGTATATGTGTATGTGTATGTGTATGTGTGCATATACTCTAACCGCAACAGGGTTAGGTGGGGCTTGTCGTTGATTGCAAAGCGCTTTGCGAATTGTTTTCACAATGCTATGAAAATCAACACTCGCTTGTATTTATTTATTTACATATACATATGTTGCTGCCGTTGCCGTTGCTGTTGCTGCTGCAGTAGTTGTTGTTGTTGTTGTTGTTGTTAGCTGACCAAAAGTCGCTTTGATTTGATTTCGATTGCACATTTTTCAATTTGATAAATTTATTGAGTTTCCTCGCCACACTTTCTGCTCAGCAGCACAAACAAATCACCTTGCGATGCAACGTCTGCGATAATAGAAACGAAATTCAATACAAATTATAATGGCTTACATATTGCCACTGCCACTGCCACTTATACTGCAACTGCAATGGCAATAGCAACAGCAACAGCAACAGCAACAGCATCTGTTGCATGCAACTCCTGCTACATACAGTTGCACTCCTTATGGCCATTGCCTTCTTGTAAATGGCATCAATTGCGACCTTTGGCATTCTTACGGAAACATTTCGCTAATGAAACCGATACCTCAAGTGTCAGCTGCAGAACAACCCATGCTTAGATTCCAGTTCAGCTTCTAGATGCTGCTGCTGCTGCTGTTGCTGCTGCTGCTGTTGGTGCACAGTGGCCGTTAGCAGATGCAACAACTGGCCATGCCACATTTACCGCATACTAAGTCAACTTATGGCACTCATAAAAATGTTAAGCGTAACACATTTGCCACATTGGCACCTTTTGGCCAACAGTAAATGGAGCACGCACGTGGCAGCCTAGGTCTAGGCTTAGGCCACAAGGTTCACATACAATCCAAAAGAAATTGGATGCCACTTACATTAATGTACATGTATGATATAAAAATCATTTCATATTACCAATGTCATGCCACATATCGTTGCAGCATATCATTGCGATGATAACTGTGCAATCATAATTTGAAATATTCTTTAGACTTAGGAATATTCTTAGACGGCAAAGTCAACCCATGAAGCTTATTATTGCTGTATATCAGATGAGCTGCAAATAAAGAAATTAAAAGAACAAGAAAGCAAAGTTAACTTTGATGGGCCGCAGATTTCAAACCCTGAGAAAAAAACTTTTTATACAAAAACTCAATTTTCGGACGATTGTTCCTATTGCAGCTATATGATATAGTGGTTCGATTTAGACCAATTTTATATAAAACGTATATGTTGGCACTAAACTTAAAACTGGAATGTTTCAGCTAGATAGCTGAACAAACAAAAAAGTTTTTCATACAAAAACTTAATTTCTGGGCGATCGTTCCTATGGCAGCTATATGATATAGTGGTTCGATTTAGACCAAATTTATATGAAACGTATATGTTGGCACTAAACTTGAAACTGGAATGTTTCAGCTAGATAGCTGAATAAACAAAAAAGTTTTTTATACAAAAACTTCATTTTTTGACCAGTCGTTCCTATGGCAACTATATGATATAGTGGTTCGATTTAGGCTAAATTTATAAGACTTCACTAAACTCAAATCCTGTAAATTTCACCAAGATAGTTTAAATAATAAAGGAAAAAATACAATTTTTAACCGATCGTTCCTAAGACAGCTATATGATATAGTGGTCCTATCCGGCCGGTTCCGACTTGTATACAGCTTATGGCCATTGAGAGAAAGTGTACCAAGTTTCATTGAGATAAAGAATATATATACTTTGATGAGTCTGCCACGTCGATTAAAGGGATTTACAAATTTCTATCTAAAATTACGATACCCTCTGCAAGGGTATACAAATAAAATGTTAAGACATCGTAAAATGTTTTTTTTTTTTTTATTTCGTCTTCAGAAAAACTTTGAACTTAAGTTTTTTAGTTGCTCATTAAATTAATAGAAAAAAAAAAATTGAAAATTAATAAGAAATACGAAATACAAAATAATAAATAATAAATACTTGTAAATATTTACAAGTATTTATTTGTGATTTTAACGATTGTAATTAAATTTAACTGATTGTCTATTAAATGTTTTTTTTTATTTACACACAATTATTTAAAGTAAATAAATATGTTAATAATTAAATTTAACTGATTGATTGTCCATTTAATTATTTCATTACAAAATAAACAAATCAAATAATATAACAATAAAAAAAAAAATAAATAATAAATAAAAAAAATAATAATAATAATTTGTGAACAACGCAACGAACAGGCACTTGATGCCAACAACAACAATAAGAAGAAGAAGGCGAAGAGAAAAAAAAAAAAACTGAGAGCACGTCAAGCAATCATTCAAAGCTGTTCCAATGGACAATCACTAAACTTCTCTTTAAACACACTCAATGGTGTAGTGTTTGCGTGGGCGTGCAGCGGCTGAATTACAACAAGCATGACAACAATAACAACAATAACAACAACAACAATAAAATAAAAGCACATTGTGCACATGCGACGTGCGCTGGCTTGATGCCAATTTCGTGGATCCCAGACAGATATCTACACACACACACACATGCAGACAAATACATACACACATGTATATGTATATGTATATGTATAGTTGTGAACGTGTTTAAACAAATACAATTTGCAATTATATGGCAAGCAAATCAAGTAGAAATCAGCATGCGATTTCCACCTGTGACCGGCGTCATAATTCGTGGCTATGTTTTTGGTCATAAATCTAACGATTTACAATTATTTTTCTTTTGCTTTTTGCTTTTTCATTTTCTTTTTTATTTTATTTTATTTTATTTTATTTTGGCCAATATACATACATAGCTCGACTGTGCGAGCGAGATAGAAAGCAATAGAGATGAAAGAAAAAAAAAAAAAGTCAAATGCATTTCGTGGCACAGCGGGCAACTGCAATAACATGCACATGCGCGCAATGTATATAACAACAATAATAACAACAACAACAACAACAACAATAATAACAACAAATGCTCTTAATGACCATTATGATCATTTCGTTATCAGTGAACTGGCGAATAACAACTAGGAAATGATCAGATGATCCAAGCTGCTGTTGCGTATTTTTCTTCTGTTCCTCCAGCAGGCAATGTGACTGACTCGTTGTAATAAATTTACATATTATACTACATCGATTTCGCAATATAAAAACTGCTAAAATTATTTATGATGACGCTAACGAGCGACGACAGCTGACGCAGTGGCAGCAAAAAAAAAAAAATAAATAAAGAAAAAACAACTTTTGCTATGCTATGCAGCATCTTTCTTTATCTCTCTCTCTCTCTCTCTCAGTCGCTCTCTATCTATCTCTTTTACTGTCTCTTAATATTTTACTGTGACAACTCTTCTAACGCACACGCACTGATAACGCACTGCGTGGCAGTAAATTGATTTTGTGGCGCCGCCCGTGCCAAAGCCTTAGGCATCTCACATCGTAGCAGCAGCAGCAGCAGCAGCAGCAACAGCAACAGCAGGTTGTCCACATTATGCAAAAGACAAGTGAAAATAAACGTTAAGCGGACCGTTGTCTACGCTTTGTATTTATAGCATGATATATACAGTCATAGAAATTAACATGCTGAGCAATGCTATATATACATACATACATATGTACATACAAGTAAGTTAAATATTCATATGTAGTTAGATGTATAATTAAAAGTGAAATTATTTGGCCAATGGCGTCCTAACGAGTTTGCAACACTAACTCAAAGCTAAACTCCAACTGTGACTGCAACTGCAACTGTGACTGTGACTGTGATTGCAATGGCAACTGCAACATTGACGACGTCGACTTGAACGTCGATGCCAATGCCGACTTCAACTGCAATTCGCTCTTTGATTGATGGATGAGTTTTAGTTTGTCATGCAAATTTCAACAGGCTCGCTTCATGTTGCACGCTGCACACTGACTGACTGTATGCCATGCCATGCCATACGATCAGCACGCTTGATGATGTTGTCTTGATCTCAACGGAACGAGCTAACGAGCGGCGCGTGGTCGTCATCATCGTCGTCGTCGTTCGTCGTCGAAGTCTTGGCGTTTACTTTTTTTTTTCAATTTTTTGTTTTGTTTTTTACTGTTTTTTTTTTTTTTTTTTTGCCGTATATTCTGATATCATAAATATGAATTTGTGCTGTTTTTTTTTTTAATAAAAATTTTGCGCGAAGCGTAGACTGCATCGTAGTTATGTATGTAGCTGCATTGGCATGTGTGTGGCATATAAATTGCAGCCCGTTGGAATTTTAATGACAGCCTTTGGAAATTAATCTAACTTTGCTAGCACTTGGCACTTGGCACTGGCTTTGGCTTTGGCTTTGGCTACAGCAATACCTGTGGCTCTGGCTATGTCTATGTCTATGACTGTGGCTGTGGCTGTGGCTATGTGTATGCCACTAGGTTTCTGGTGCTGTGACGTTGCGACGTTGATTGCTGGGCCTGTCTGAGTATCGATCTCCTTCATAACATCGTTGTCAAACTAGTTTCAAAAGTGTCGCAGCTGTAGTTATTATTATTATTGTTGTTGCTGTTGCCGCTGTTTAATGTTGCTCTTGCCGTTGTTGTTGTTGTTGTTTTTGTTGTTGTTATTACAGTTGATTGTTAAGTGATTTGGCGTTTGTTGGGCTATCAGCCCAGTATATTGAATATTGATCAGTTACGATCGCTGTGAAACAGTTTTAGCTATTCAACTACTGCTGCTGCTGCTGCTGCTGCTGCTGCTATGATGCTTATCACAGCAGTAGCAGCAGCAGCAGCAGCTCCATAAAAATAAAGATGCCACCGGCAATTGCCGCTTTCACTTGCCTCTATGCATTTGCATGAAAATGCCGCACACCAATTTCATACAATTAATCGCATAGCAGAGTCCGAACTAAGCCGCCAACCACCCGCCTTCAGCCCAAGACAAGTTTGAGACTCATTTGCATTTCAACTTAATTAAAACAGTGGGTGGCGATAGCAGTTGCAATGTTGCTATTGCAATTGCAATTGCTGTTGTTGTTGCTGTTGCTGTTGCTGTTAAAGTTGCTACTGTTGTATGTTAGGCGTAGGCTGCATCTGCTCCCGCTTGCAGCAGCAGATGCAACGCTTTCTTTGCGCAAAAATTTCACTGCATCCACATTGAGAGGAGGCTGGCAAATTGAAATTTGTGTGTGTGGAAATTTCATGTTGCACTCACTGCCAACTTCCACTTGTTCATAATTCAGTTAACGACAACAACAAAAACAACAAATTATTGAGGCCAAAACAGTGGCAAGTGGGAGGAGCAATTGATTTGTGTGGCAACAACAACAACAAAATCAACTTCTTCTTCGACAAAAAAACAAAAAATTCCCATGCATAAATATATCAGAAGTCTAAGCGTAATAAGGGAAACAACAAATGAATCGCTGCCCAAAATAAGCTGACAGTGAGTAATGAAGTATACGTACACATATAGTGGAAAATATAAAGTTGCCAGCAAAAGCTAATAGATTGACTATCCATAATATGACAATTGGCATGCAGAACGAATTCTGTGAAAAAAAAAACCAGATGAAACTTTAACAATATCAACGGTTTCTTTTTATGCGACACAAAAAAAAAACAACCACAAAAAGTTGTCAATTGATTTTATGCACTATTTCGATTGACCTCATGTTGTAGACGCTATTGTTGTTGTTGTTGCTGTTGTGCTTGAAGCAACAGTAGCTACATGAGCTGATAGCAGAGTCACAGCAGCCAGTGCAAAATGAAACGAATTAACAATTTGATGTAACTGTGATTTTTGCTGTATTTTTTTTTTCTCATTTGACAATTTTTTTTTTTTTTTTTTGCTGTTGTTCATTTGGCCGCAGCCGTCGCACACGCCCTCAACAAAACGAATTCAAAAGAAATGCTTATCGTGCTTCACAGAAACCCAGCAACAATAACAACAGCAACAACAACAACAACAACAACAGCAACAACAACAGTGAAACATGAAATTGAAAATGCCAAACGCTAAAAGACAACTAGACAATCTCCGCACCGCACTTGGCCGCTCCTCTCCCCCCCCTCACATCCCCCTCCCCCCCCCCATCAACCCCTTTTTCGTCTGTTGTTCAGCAATATTGCCCATTGCCCATAGTAAAACTGTAACGAAACCCGATTGAACCCGCCATGGGTGGCTCAAGTTGCCAAGAGTTAGCCTAGAGCACAACAATGAGCGAGATGGCAATAGTTAAAAACAACAGCAACAACAGCAACAACAATACTGGACTTGGGACATGGACAATAACATGTACGAAAAATTTCATTGCTTGCGAGCGTTTTTGCTTAACGCTGGGCCACGATTCGCTAAGCCGAGGCCGAACCACAAGCCAACAGTAACAGCAACAGCAACAGCAACAACAACAACAAAAGCAACAACAACAGCAACAACTGAAGCTAAAATCTCAGTCAAAAAATCACTAGCGGGCGTTTTGACCATGGCGCATGAAGCAGCTGCGGGCCAAGACCAGGCCCAAAACTCCGGATACATCCTCAAAAGCTATAACAACAACAAAAGCAATAACAAAACAAAAAAAAAAACAACTACAACGACAGCATCAACAGTAAGAGCAACAGCAACAGTAACAGCAACAGCAACAACGACGACGACAACGACAGCAACGACAAAAGGCCAAAAAAATAATTAATATGCCTCAAAAAAGAAACCGAGCAGCCTTTATGACAGGCGACAAGGGCAGGGTTCGAGGCAACTGCAACAGCAATAGTAGCAGCAGCAATCGCAGCAACAGCAACAGCAATAACAACAGCAGCAACAGCAGCAATCGCAGCAATAGTGGTGATCGGGATGCAGCTGCACTTGGACGCTGGCCGCAGGCAGCGGCAACAGTTTAACTAACGGCTTCTGTGCTTGTTGTGCTGCCGTTTCCGCATCTCGGTGTCGCCTCAGAATGTGCACGATTTTCCTTCAGATTCAATTTCAAGTGCAGCAGCACCAACAAAAACAACAGCAGCAACCAAGCGCCGCTATTAAGTCGACGACAACAACAAGCAATAACCCTACAAGACAGAGCCGCCTGAGCTGCTAGCTGCTTGCCGCTTGCTGCTTGCTGCTTGCTGCTAGCTGCTTAAGCCGCCAGCGCCGTGTGCCTGTTTGCCACTGTCTGCCGCTTCTTGCCAAGATTTCTATCTTTGATCTCTTACTCCACATGCAGCAGCAGCAGAAGCAGTAACAGCAGCAATAGTAGCAGCAACAACAGCAGCAGCCAAAGTTACAGTTGCTGCAGCAATAGTTGCTGCTTGCAGCAGCATGCACTGCTGTCTGCTTGTTAAATTGCTCATTTAAACCATAACGAAACGACTCGCTGCTTGCCTTGGCTTTGGCTTTGGCTTTGCCATTGCCATTGCCTTTGCCTTTGCTTTGCTTTTGCCTTTGCCTCTGCTTCGTTGGCTCGTTTGCTTTGGGCATGGTCTTAACCGGGCGCAGCATGTGCCGCCAGCTGCACTTCCTAGAATACCGATCAGAGGCACTTGTCTTGCTTCTTCATTTGCTCCCCACAAAAACTCGATGCTGCTGCTGCTGCTGCTGTTGCTGTTGTTGCTGCTGCTGCAATTTGCCCATTGGGATTCAGGCCGTTAGCACGTTTAATTAGCATACGGCGGAAATTAGTTTGCTGTTTTTATGTGACATTCAACCACTATGGCATTGTGCCACCAGACATCAAATCTCCCCTCAACACACACACACAAATAGGTCTATGATATGTGTCATACTTGTGTAAGCTGCATGTCCACATTTATTATTATGTAAGAATATTTATCGGTGACACTGACATTGGTTGAAGCTTAAGAACTATTGCAAACATTTCTTGCATCAGTTGCATGCCTCTTGCAATTAGATTTAATATTTTATTGATTCATAACAAGTAGCAAAAAGTTCATTAACACTGTAGAAAAATTTATGAAATACAGAGAAATTTAAGAAAAAAAAAAATAAATAATGAAAAAAAATTAACAAATAAATATAAATAAAAATTAATTTTTATTTTTAAAATCTAATAAGAAATAAAAATAATAACAAAATATAAATGATATAAAAAAAAACAAAAAAAATAATAAATAAATATTAAATAAATAACTAAAAATAAATAAAAAAATAAATATAAATAAAAATATATTTATAATTTCATTATCTAATAAAAATAGGAATAATAAAATAAAAATAAAAAAAAATTTTAATTTGAAAACAAAACAATATGTAACTAAATAAATTAAATTAAAAAAGCTAATAAATAATAAAAATAAAATGTAAAAAAATTTTAAAAATATATAAAAATTAAACAATAAATAATTTAAAAAAAATTAAATAAAAATTAGTTAATAATTCAACATTTAACAAACAATATAAACTATAGAATATAAACAATAAAAATAATAATAAATAAATAATTAAATTAATAATAAAAAATAAATAATTTTCCTTTGTATAATATTAGAATTTTTTTGATGATGATTTTTGATGATTAAAAATAATAACAAAATATAAATGATATAAAAAAAAAACAAAAAAAAATAATAAATAAATATTAAATAAATAACTAAAAATAAATAAACAAATAAATATAAATAAAAATATATTTATAATTTCATTATCTAATAAAAATAGGAATAATAAAATAAAAATAAAAAAAAAATTTAAATTTGAAAACAAAACAATATGTAACTAAATAAATTAAATTAAAAAAGCTAATAAATAATAAAAATAAAATGTAAAAAAATTTTAAAAATATATAAAAATTAAACAATAAATAATTAAAAAAAAATTAAATAAAAATTAGTTAATAATTCAACATTTAACAAACAATATAAACTATAGAAAATAAACAATAAAAATAATAATAAATAAATAATTAAATTAATAATAAAAAATAAATAATTTTCCTTTGTATAATATTAGAATTTTTTTGATGATGATTTTTGATGATTAAAAATAATAACAAAATATAAATGATATAAAAAAAAAAACAAAAAAAAAAATAAATAAATATTAAATAAATAACTAAAAATAAATAAACAAATAAATATAAATAAAAATATATTTATAATTTCATTATCTAATAAAAATAGGAATAATAAAATAAAAATAAAAAAAAAATTTAAATTTGAAAACAAAACAATATGTAACTAAATAAATTAAATTAAAAAAGCTAATAAATAATACAAATAAAATGTAAAAAAATTTTAAAAATATATAAAAATTAATCAATAAATAATTAAAAAAAAATTAAATAAAAATTAGTTAATAATTCAACATTTAACAAACAATATAAACTATAGAATATAAACAATAATAATAATAATAAATAAATAATTAAATTAATAATAAAAAATAAATAATTTTCCTTTGTATAATATAAGAATTTGTTTGGTATATCTGTTGAACGTTCTAAGTCATGTGGCAGCAACACGTCTAATTGATGTCACAAAACCAAATCATAAATCAGGCAAATTATAGCTATTATTGCATTCTTCACATGAATAAACATATATAGTAAGTATAAGATACAATATTGATATACGATTATGTATATGTATTTGTACATAGTGTAGATATATATGTATAGATACACATGCATACATATATATAGAGAGAGAGAGATATCTGTAGACAAGAGGTAGTAGAACAAGCGCCGCCGCTAAATCTAGCTAGGAAAAAGGCCATAAATCATAGACATAGACTATTGCCAGAAGCTATCGGCATCGGTATCGGTATCGGTATAGAGGCAATGGAAGAGAGGCATCGCATCGTCCATGCTTGACTGGACAATCATAATAATCACAATCACAAACGGCTGTGCGGCTGCTTGACTGTTTGGCTATTTGGCTATTTGGCTATTTGGCTGTTCGACTGTTCGGTTGCTGCAACATCAGCAGCAACAACAACTGACAACAGGCAACAAAAGCTACTTACTATGTCTATGTCAAGCCGATATGCGACTGATAAAAACCTGTGCTGAAAACAATCAGAGATGCGTATACTCTAACGAACATGGGATATTAACATTTTCACAATGAACTTGAAAATATTTATGCATTAAAAAAATTTAAAAATTAAAATTTATTATTAATAATAATAATTATAAATAATTGTTTATTTTTAATTAAAGTTTGTTTCAAAATAAATGAAATTAATTTTTTAAAGTGTATTATTAATTCGTCTGTGTATTAATAAGTTTTAATCTTGTTATTCATTGTTTTTGTTTGTTGTTTTCCTCTCTCTCACTCTCTCTCTCTCTCTCTGTCCCTCTATCTATGCACCTAGTATTTCTCTTGCAGCTAGCAGGAAAATTGACAATTGCGCACCTGCTTCATTTTCTTCATCTCTTAGAAAGCGGCATTGCAATATCAGTAAGCATAGCAACTGCAACTGCAACAGCAATAGCAATAGCAACAGCAACAATGCCATGGTCACTGCCACAGTTGCAGCCATAACAACAGCAGTTATTGCCAGAGCCAGAGACAGAGCTACAATCGCAGTCTCAGTCGCAAAGCCGTCGCCTGTTTAATGGCACTTAACGGTCAACATGCGCTCTGTGTAGCCGTAAACTTTGAGCTTATACAAGCAAACAAAAAAAAAAAAAAAAAAAAAAACTTTCCAAAAACTCTGTTGCACGTCTAGTCGCTGCCGCCGAATATACTTAGTTAAATAGATGCCTATATTTAGTCAGGCAACTTTTGGTCTAGCTTTAATCAAAAGACATTCAACATTTGCATAATGCAAAACTATTTTCATACATATGTATTTTACCATAATATCAAATTCATATTGATATTTTTTTTTTTTTTTTTTATTATAAAATGCAACATTGCTCTGCTCTAATTGTATGCTAATCGAGCGGAGCGAAAAAAAAAAACAAAACAAAACAAAAAAAATAAATAAATCTATGTAAAAAATAAATGAATTATGACTAGAATCTGTGTTGGGTTCAGTTATGTTGTTATATTGCAGCTGTATACGTTGTGCGGCGTCTTTTATTTTGTATTTCATTAAAAATAAATATATGTTGCATATATATATATATATATATATATATATATATATCCTGATGTATGCATGTATGAGGCAATTAAATGAACAAACAAACAGACAATGAGCAGACTTGAGACAGACAATGAGCTGCTAATGATGAAGTTGTTTTGATAAAAGCCCTGCCTTAAAAAAAACGTGCACAATATTATCGAAATCGGTGCAGAATAGAATAGAATATCCGTATTCTTACAAATAAACATACACAGATATATAAACATATATATAGAAATACAGAGGGCACTTTGCATGGCTTGTTGCCCAAGATAAACATCATAAATGCATTGAAATGTCATTGCCAACTGTTGCTATCGGCTGTTGCTTTGCTGCCAATGCCACTGCCAATATTAAACTGCCCAAAAAAACGAAGCATGGGCATGCGATTGTCGATTGGCGATAATAATGATTCTTCTTGGACTATGCCAATCGATAATTTCAAGCATTCAGTTGTTGCAGACAGTAGTGCTACAAGCTACAAGTGCCGTTACTTCTTATACAATTACACAGTACGTACAATTGCCAAAGCTTAATTAGAAAAAAACATACTACTATAGTTTATAAAGTACAAGAGAAGAGAGTTCCTTTTGGTCTTTGCTTAGACACTTAGACACTAAACTAAGCTACTAGCTAGTCGACAGTAAGACAGTAAGACTGTCGACTGTCGACTGTCCTCTGATGATTATTTATCACCGTCGTGAGTCGTGCGACAATGACAAGACTTGGGCCAACAATATTCACTGTCTGTCTGCTGCACAGTGTTTGCTTGAAAACAAAAAAAAAAAAAATTGATCAAAAATAAAAAATGTAAATTCAAAATTAATTAGTATAAGAAATAAAATAAAGAATATTTTATAGAACTATATAATATTTTATCCTATTGTATTTATTTATTTACTTTAAAAAAATAAAAAAAAAAAATTGTAAATAATTAATTGTAAATAAATATTAATAAAAATTTAATTTATTTTTATTTTTGAGCTTAAGTTCCACTGTGCATCGTTAGCAACATTAAAAGTTAAACATTGGTCCAACAAACTTCTCTCTCTATCTGTCTCTCTTTCTCTCTCTCTCTCTCTCTCTCTCTCTCTCTCTCTTTGTCAGCAAGAGCAATCACTCAATCTTTCTAGCTGCCTATACATTTAAGAGCATAGTTCCCTTAAGAGCAACTCATGTCAAGTGCACGTCATCATTTTACAACTGACATTCTGTGAGAACGAAAATAAGTTTGAAATCAGCTGCTTGCTAACTGCTAACTTAAATGTTTAATAATAGTTTATTAACATTTTGTACAAATAGCTAAAAGTAAAAAAAAAAACTAACTATAGCTTTATTTCAAATACTAATCTACAGATGTTCAATTAAGAACACTAGATTTGTTTTCTGTTTTAGAATAATGTTCACAGTTTTAGTTAAAAAGTGAGCAGAGTTTGAAATTTTTTGGCATTTAGTTGCATAGTTCCAAATGAAGATGACAGTCATGCAGTTCGCAATATTTTGTTTTCTATATTTAATACCAATAATCGTAGCTCCTTCAACTACGGAAAAACTAGATGATTTTATAAAAGAAAGTAAGTAATAAATATCAATAATATATAATACTATTATATATAAATATTTATATATATATAGTAAAATGTCTATATATGGTGGATTCTGGTCCATGTCATGGCGATAATATTAGATATGGCTACGATCCATTTTTAAAAGTATGTGAAATTTTCAATTACGGTGGATGTGGAGGAAATCCAAATCGATTTAAGGACTTCAGAGAGTGTCATAAAACATGCATTTTTGAAGAAACTGCAACGCATGACTATAGTGGACAAGACTATGGTGAACATCCCAGCGAAAGCGAAGTTGGTGGTGGTGGTGATGGTGGTCCTACTGGTGGTGGTGGTGATGGTGGTCCTACTGGTGGTGGTGGAGATGGTGGTACTGACGGTGGTACAACTGGTGGTTGTGTGGGGATGATGGTGGTACTGATGGTGGTACTGATGGAGGTACTGATGGTGGTACTGATGGTGGTACTGTTGGTGGTACTGATGGTGGTACTGATGGTAGTACTGATGGTGGTACTGATGGTGGTACTGATGGTGGTACTGATGGTGGTACTGATGGTGGTACTGATGGTGGTACTGATGGTGGTACTGATGGTGGTACTGATGGTGGTACTGATGGTGGTACTGATGGTGGTACTGATGGTGGTACTGAGGGTGGTTCTGATGGTGGTACTGATGGTGGTACTGATGGTGGTACTGATGGTGGTACTGATGGTGGTCCTGATGGTGGTACTGATGGTGGTACTGATGGTGGTACTGATGGTGGTACTGATGGTGGTACTGATGGTGGTACTGGTGGTGGTACTGATGGTGGTACTGACGGTGGTACTGACGGTGGTACTGACGGTGGTACTGACGGTGGTGGTACTGGTGGTGGTACTGATGGTGGTACTGATGGTGGTTCTGATGGTGGTACAGATGGTGGTACTGATGGTGGTACTGGTGATGGTACTGATGGTACTACTGACGGTGGTGCTGATGGTGGTACTGATGGTGGTACTGATGGTGGTCCTGGTGATGGTACTGAGGGTGGTTCTGATGGTGGTACTGATGGTGGTACTGATGGTGGTACTGATGGTGGTACTGATGGTGGTACTGATGGTGGTACTGATGGTGGTACTGATGGTGGTACTGATGGTGGTACTGATGGTGGTACTGATGGTGGTACTGATGGTGGTACTGATGGTGGTCCTGATTATGGTACTGGTGGTGGTACTGACGGTGGTATTAGTGGTGGTACTGGTGGTGGTACTGATGGTGATTCTGATGGTAATACAGCAGGTGGTACTACTGATGGTGGTACTGGTGGTGGTACTGATGGTACTACTGACGGTGGTGCTGATGGTGGTACTGATGGTACTGAGGGTGGTTCTGATGGTGGTACTGATGATGGTACTGATAGTGGTACTGATGGTGGTAATGATGGTAGTTCTGATGGTGGTACAGAAGAAGTTGGTACTACTGGTGGTAGTATTGATGGTGGTACTGGTGGTGGTACTGATGGTACTACTGATGGTGGTACTACTGAGGTGGTACTACTGAGGTGGTACTACTGATGGTACTACTGACGGTGGTACTACTGATGGTGGTACTACTGATGGTGGTACTACTGATGGTGGTACTACTGATGGTGGTACTACTGATGGTGGTACTACTGATGGTGCTACTACTGATGGTGGTACTACTGATGGTGGTACTACTGACGGTGGTACTACTGATGGTGGTACTACTGATGGTGGTACTACTGATGGTGGTACTACTGATGGTGGTACTACTGATGGTGGTACTACTGATGGTGCTACTACTGATGGTGCTACTACTGATGGTGCTACTACTGATGGTGCTACTACTGATGGTGCTACTACTGATGGTGCTACTACTGATGGTGCTACTACTGATGGTGCTACTACTGATGGTGCTACTACTGATGGTGCTACTACTGATGGTGCTACTACTGATGGTGGTACTACTGATGGTGGTACTACTGATGGTGGTACTACTGATGGTGGTACTACTGATGGTGGTACTACTGATGGTGGTACTACTGATGGTGGTACTACTGATGGTGGTACTACTGATGGTGGTACTACTGATGGTGGTACTACTGATGGTGGTACTGATGATGGTGGTACTACAAATGGTGGTACTGATGATGGTACTGATGATGGTACTGATGATGCTACTGATGATGGTACTGATAGTCCTACTACTAGTGATAGTAGTGAAGCTTATGAGTATAGTTATGCTTGATAAAGAAGCCAGTATAACAACGAAATATTTTGTATATATTTAAGTTCAATGGTGAAAGGTTGAAATATAATATTATAAATTAATGTAATAAATAAATATTGTTAATATTGTTACATCCAAATGAATATTATTTAAGAAAATCAATTGAAATTTAGTTAAATAAATTTATTGAATTATTGCGGAAGTTATTTACGATAGGAAAAACTCACATACCATATACGATATACACTCAATTTAGCCAAGTTGCGTAGCTAATGCAACGGAACTAAACCATTTACGCCCCAAAAACATGATGTGAAATTATGCAGACTTATGAGCCAGAATAATTCTTTATATTTGTATCGCACATTCTAATGACTTTATTATGAGAGCAATGCAGGGCAAAGGCAATATGTTGTTGCTTTTCTATTGCTGCTGCTGCTGCTGCTGCTGCACCCACTAAAAATGACGTCAGGGGTGTGCCCATAGATGTCGAAGTCGGCATCACAGCCTTTTAAGTGTGCCGTTAACTGAAATGAATACGAGTATAGAGTAGAGTATGCCAGACCAGACCAGGCCAGGTTCGGGCTAGGCGAGGGCAGCCCATGCTGGGCCAAAACGCGCAGAGCGAGCTGTTATATGCTATATCAGTTGACTTTTCTGACTATGACAATTATTTATGGTAATAAATAGAATAGAGCTTGAGTTAAGCTCTGGATGTATACTACATTGATTCATGTAGGTATCAGAGATATGAATACTAAATCTGGCACCCAAGTCGAGCCCACATAATGCGACTCTAATTGCTGCACTCTGAAAATTCTGCAACAAATTACTATAAAATTTTATGAACTCAATACTGAGAGTTTTTTTTTTCTTTTTTTTTTTGTTCTTTATTTTTTTCTTCTATGTATACAAATGTCGATTGGCAATTACCACTTGGCAGTACGTATTGAAATGTTGAAACGTCATTTAGCTGTACTGGCAATTTAAGACGTGCCATTTACTACATACTACATACATATATAAAACGACCAATGTCCAGCGAACAAAGTTTTGTCCAGACGTCAATGTGTCTGTACGTTTCATTGTCAGGCAAACAAATGGCCCAATGTCTCATTAATGCCACACAATGGAGGCAAGCCAGCGGCGGTGACTTCCCGCTGTGTCCAAAATATGCAACATTCATCAATCACACAGCGCACTTCTGGCAAGGAATGAGAATGAGTTCACGCGCTGCACTTGAGAGGTCGAATTCGTATTTATATTCGTATTCGTATTCGTATTCGTATTCATATTTGTATTTGTATTTGTATTCGTATTACAAAGTCAACTATATAGCGCCAACTGCGGGCTCTAGCTGTGCCACAGTTAGTTCTGTTTTTCGGGTCTCGAATTGATTTGCTTGCCGCATTTTCAAGTCAATTACACATATTTGTGGCATTTGTGGCACTCGAATATGAAAATCAATGTGGTGGGTCGCCAAAATGCAATGCAATCGTAGGTGTTAGCCATGTGTCTGTTTCACTATGTTTTCGCTATTACCTACCCCCTGTATATGTCTGTGTGTGTGTGTGTGTGTGTGTGTGTGTGTGTGTGTGTGTGAGTAAAGCATGCCACAACAAAACTGCATGTGTCCGCCTACAGCAATGTTGGTCAACGCCACAAGTGAGTCACGATGCCAGTCATATGCCAACCATAATTCATGCCAAAAACAAAATCCATTGCACAAACAAGAACAACATCAGTTATGGCATCAGTAATAGTAAAATATTTTGAAGGGCCAACTAAGGGTTAAATTACATCTTCGACCGTTATCAAACAGCTGTTGTTAAAATAAAAAAAAAAAAGCTTTGCACAGTCCCATGAAAAAGCTATGCCCTAGTCCCAAAACTGATACGAAAGCTTTACTCATTTCATTGCCAGCCCTAAGAGGGCGCATGAGCGCAGAGCGAGAGAGAGAGAGAGAGAGAGAGATAGCGCACAAGTGAGAGTGAGCATGTGAAAGACAAAAGAGAGAGAGACAGAAAGTGAGTGAGAGTAAGTATCATACAGATATTGCGTATGAGAGCGTGTAAGCGCTTAAGCACGTAAACATTATGACGGAGCACCCTCAGCTTAGTTTCATATAGAAATACAAAATGTATTATAGACGGCAAGATACTGAGTAAACATTTTTCTTCTAATTTATTGTCGACTTACAGTGCGGCTATTACTTTAATATGATGAAGTTTTTGTTTTGTATATATTTATATATATATATTTATTTAGCCTTTTTATTTCATTGATCATTTTTTCTTTATAAATTTTATTGAACTTACAAGCTGATCATTTAGTTTACTCAGCTGCTTCTCATATTACTTTGAAATCATATAGCAGATGTTTAGCAAGCATTGCTACTAAATATAATAATGAATCACAGAGCACATACTGATATATTCACTTATATATAAATAGATATATGTATATATATATATATATACATATATATAGAATGCATTTTTGTTGCAATCTTTGCTGTCGGCAAGCGCAACATACAAAATTTTTTATCCATGATATCAACAAGAGCAAAAATAACTAATACTATTTTTACACTTGCTCCATCAGTCTTGCCCTCTGCCTCCAATGCGCTCCAACTCTATCTCTCTCTCTCGCTGTGCTGTCACTTTATCTCTCGCTTTCGCTCTCTCTCTCTCTCTCTCGCTTTCGCTCTCTCTCTCTCTCTCTCTTTCTCTGAGTAACTATGTATATGCCTGTCAGTTTTGCACAACAAAATACGTAAACAAAACCGTACTATCGTGTAAATAAACACAAACAAAACATTTATTCTCAGCAGCAGCAAATTCAACGACGCACTGCTCAACTCATCTCTCTGTGGCGCTCTTTGGCCCGCATGGCGCATCGTCAACGGCGACGACGAAAGCAGAAGCAAAACAATCAAGTGAAAGCGTTGAGCAGAGCAGAGCAAAGAAAAAGTATAGCCGAAACTTATTGTATTGTATTATTATATTGTCTTGTATTTGTATCTACAACTTTCATTGGGTCTACAGTCTACGCAACTATCTTACTGTAGATATAGAGATATACGAGCGCACTACGCGTACTACGTTGCACAAGAGCAAAGTGCACGGCGCACGGCGCACGGCGCACGGAGCAACGGAGCAACGTAGTGACGAAGCAAGAGCGGAGCACGGAGAGCATAAAGAAAATTGTGTGAGTGTAAAATATGTTGTAGAAATTCTTGGGGAACTGCCAAAAGCCCAGACCCAGTCAACTAACAGACAGAGTCAGAGTCAGAGACAGAGTCACACATTCAGATTCAGACTCAAAGTCAGAGTAACCATCAACGTCAAGCAGGCTGAGTCGTTAGTGTCGTCAGTGTCGTCAGCGTCGCTATCGGTGCCAAACGCGGGCGTAGCAAATTCATTTCGTAAATGGAAATGTGCTGGAGACACAGAAACAGAAACAGAAACAGACGCGGCGCGGCAAGCAAATGAAATGAAATGAAATTTATTAAATTAAAGAAGACGTGAATACGTGAACAAACGGAAGTGAAAATTTACTCAGCATATTTTAGATACAAAAAATTAAAAGATATATATATATATAGAGTAATACACATATATATATATATATATATATATATTCGTGTGTATATAGATTTTACGTACGTCGAAATACTAAAGCAAACGCCATAGGTAACTCAATACAAAACTATTTACTTGGGTTCAGTGCAATCAGAAAATGTATCTGTAAAGTGAGTGCGATTGTGTATGTATTGTAGTCAGGGTTCCCATGTGTATGTGTATGTATGTGTATATGTGTATGTGTGTTAGTGTTCGTGTTAGTATGTATTGGAGTACACGCCTTATGAGTGCAGCAGTAGCAGCAGCAAAAAAAATGCCAATAACAAACGAGACTTTGAAATTGCGTTTTCACATTTTTTTTTTTCTCATGTAATTTTCATAGCCCCATAGGCAAAAAAAAAAAAATTTTAACGAATGGATGAACAAACAGGAAATATGCTTCAGACAAATTGTCGTCTGGGAAATTAAACCGATTTTCCCACATGTACACGATATGTATAGTACATGAAAGATTGCATGGCTATTTGCCAAAACTGTCATAGATTCATATTCGTTGCTTCTATGAGTGCGGGTCAATATCCTTTGACCCAATTATATGCTACACTATAAACTCATAAGCGAATAGCAACACAAGAATCCAATTGACATTATTAATACAAATGTTGTTATTGTTATTGTTGTTGTTGTTGTTGTTGCTGTTGATACACTCTGACAGCGTCAACTCGTTTATAATGTGCTTCAATTTCCGTTGCTTTTGTATTTTGAGTTTCTTTGCATAGTTCCCCCGAAACTTCCCCTATGGACACATGGCACGCCTCAGAGTTTTTGCATGAAAAAAAAAAATGTCACAGTTGCGTATGGCGTTGTGCGAGGTACAAGATACGAAAGAGAGAAATGGAGTTTGAAGGTGGAGATGAATATGAAAATGGAAATGAAGTAGTCAGCCTGGAGAGTGGTGGGCGCGGCAGAATACAAACTAGAGTCTGAGCAGGAGCACTGGCTCTCTGGAGTCCTACGCTCCTAATGGCTCTCTCACTCACTCACTCACTCTCTCTCTCTCTCAGTCTCTGTCTCTTGCATTGCGCTCTCATTTTGTTGAAAGGACGTGCCTAACCTACCTTTTGTTAAATTCTGTAGTAGCATAATAAAATAAAATTGTAAGCGTATCTCTTCTATATGTGCATGTATATGTGTGTGTGTTTGTGTGTGTCTGTGTATGTGTGTGCGTATGTGAAGTGTAGTACGAGCGCGTGTGTAAGCAGGTGATTATCTGTTGCAGCGTTGTATTTATCTCATTGAAGCCCAAATGACAGACTAACAGGCGGTATACATATTGTATATATGTTGTCTATATAATATCACAAACAGTCGGATAAACGGTACAATGGGCAAGGCATACATTTTACACATACAAATTTCATTTTCTTTGAATTTTATTCCACTAAAAGAATGAAATTAATTTAATATATAAATTACTAAATATTATTTTATATATATTCTCTTGTTCGATTTGCAATTGCATAAAAATTTATTTATATTTCAATTTTTGTTAAAAAAATTAAATAATATTTTTTTACGCCGTGCCCAAAAGTATGCAATCAGAAAATACGTAATTATTATATTTTTATATAAATAAAATAACAATATGATTCATAATTTGACAGGAAATGATGTCAACTTTTACCATTGTCGAAACTCAACACTTGAAAGATACACGTACTTGTAGATACAAGTATTTCAACATATTATAGAAAGAATGAGAAAGAAGAAAAACACTTCATCAGCAGTAAAGCTGGCAAGCTCAGAGTCACGGAGTCCTTTTAGCTCCTGTGCTCCTGTGTCTTATTGTGCTGAGATTTCTTTTTCTTTTTTTTTTTTTGTTATTCTTGTGATGAAAGCATCCCTTAGATTATACATGATGGGATTGGTTTAGGGCCATAGAATTGAAAGGTGACAGAAAAGTCATTAAGGCTAAAAGACGTTCCAAGTCAACCGCAATTGCTAACGGCATTTTAATGAAGCACACTTCAGCACAGCGTTATAATTCATTTAAAAAACGTTGCTTCAGCGCCAATGGCATGTTGATTCTTTAAAAACAATGAAAAATCTCATGAATAATAATATTAATAAACATTTATCTTGTGGCAGGTGAAAGCGCAAAACGTACAAATAGAATATGGGTAAAGATCAGGAGTTTCTGGAGGCAGCACGTAATGGCAACATCAGCCACATCGAAAAGGTATTATCGCAGAAGGGCAAACGTGCCGGCCCATTGGCTAGTCTACGACGAACTGGTGTCAATGTTCAAGATAGCGGTGGTTATTCGGCACTTCATCATGCCTGTCTCAATGGTCATGAGGATATTGTAAAGCTATTGTTGGCCCATGAGGCATCAACTAATTTACCAGATTCGCGAGGCTCATCGCCTTTACATTTGGCCGCCTGGGCTGGAGAAACAGAAATTGTGCGTTTACTGCTGACACAACCCTATCGTCCAGCCAATGCCAATCTGAAAACTATAGAGCAAGAGACGCCGCTACACTGTGCCGCTCAGCATGGACATACTAGTGCATTGGCGCTACTGCTCTCACATGATGCAGATCCAAATATGCGCAATTCTCGGGGTGAAACACCATTGGATTTGGCTGCCCAATATGGTCGACTACAGGCTGTCCAAATGTTAATTCGAGCACATCCTGAACTGATTTCACATCTTAGCACAGCCGCAGTGGAGAGTACAACACCATCACCATCATCTACATCATCACCCACTCGACATATATTTCCACATACTTGTCTGCATCTGGCAAGTCGTAACGGACATAAGAATGTAGTCGATGTATTACTTGCTGCTGGCGTCTGTGTGAATCTACTGACGCCTTCGGGGACTGCACTACATGAGGCGGCGTTATGTGGCAAAGAGAATGTTGTACGCACGCTTCTTCGAGCTGGCATCGATCTGTCAGCAACAGATAATGAGGGACGTACAGCTTTAGATATACTACGTGAATTTCCACCACATGTGACCAAGCACATAATAGCAGTGATTAACAGTGCGTATACGTGATCTACTTCAATTTTTATTCTACATTCAGCTGCTGTTGTTCTATTAACTTGTGTATTAAATTTTCTACATTCTTTTTCTTATAGATTTTCGTAATCAAATGGATACCGATGATGCTGACGAAGTGATCTATCGGCAGCATACACAGCATACATCTGGACGTGCCCAGAGCAGTAATCAGCCCCAACAGCATCATAACAACTATAATCATTATCACTTTAATTCGAATAATCACTTGCTCAATCATTCGCACTCCATGCAACAGTCTGGTTATAGTAAACAACGGCTAAGTGCAGGTAATGGTGGACATTATAATGGTGGCAAGTCCTTGGATAGTGCATTACAACCAGAGGATAAATTCTATCACGACCTCAATGCACACTCGCCGCTGCATATTCAAAAGTAAGTTTCAAAATAAATTTAAATTTTCCTTAAATTTTCTATATCGACTGTTGAGTCTTAGTCCGTTTTGCTCCAATTTATTATTTAAACTTACATTAAACATTTATTAATATTTTACAGTGATGCTGGCGGTGGCTATAGTGTAAGTCCTTCGTCATCGCTAAGCAGCTTTGAGCCAGCCTCTGTTTCGCCACGTTCTCGTTGCTCCACTGGTGGCGGCACGCAACCCTTGCAGATGAGCACATTTGCACCAAGCGGACCACCAAAGAAACCGCCACGACGTAATCTATCTGTGTCACCGACACACACTGGACCGGGCCAACAGTTTAGCTATAGCTCACCATCAAGCCAAGGTCAAGGACAACAGATGCGACGACGTCCACCACCTACCGATAGTCCCTATTCGCACCAGAGTCATGGCAGTGTAGGCGGCATGAGTTTCGATGAGACTCAGTTACGTGAGCGACAACGTAGTGATCGTCTATATGCCAGTGCTAGGCAAAGCACACGATCTGCCATTGCCGGTGGCATGAATCTCAGTTCAAGCAGTGAGTGGTGTTTCTCAGACTTAGATAATACTTACTTATTATATATAATACATAATCTTTGTTGTCATTATCTATATAGATGATATGCTTGATCGCCAGTGCAGCAGTTCGGAGTTGAATAGTGAGACGACAAGTGTACAAAATTCCAGCGGTGAATCGCCAGCTTCGGCTTCGCATGCAACCAATTCAATGAAACGGCCAATTCCAGCGCAACGTAGTGCTTCAACTAAACTATCAAAGGAACTGTTAAAGTCCTGTGATGCCACACTAAAATCCTACAATCCAAATCGTAAACTCAAACGTAATCGTAACAGCTGGTGAGTATGTGTATTAATCGAATCTATCGATAAAAATTAGAATTATTTTTTTATGCCAAAATTTTCTGATCAACTGCAAAATCTCTCTTACAGTTCTCTTAATGTGGTTGATAAATCGGAAACTGTCGATCAAAACATTGATCCCAAACAGCAAATTCCAAGCAGTCCCACACATTATAAGCAACCACCAACACCAGATCATCCACCTCCAAGCTCAAGTCAAGCTGAAAGAACCATACACGAGCGTATACGTCCGTTGAGCCAGGAATATAAACGACGATCGGCATTATTGCAGTTGCAGGCAGCGCAGCAGCTAATGATTGAGACGGGCTCATCGCCATCGAAACTAATACCTACACTTAGTACTCCTGGCTATGATTATGATGATACTGTAACGGTGGTACCACGTTGTCCGGCACCTTCATCGGGTTCACTTAGCTCTAGCATTTCATGTTCCGATCACAGTCTTTCACTTTCCACAGACTATGTGGAAGAATTTGTTAGTGACGTGCCGTTTGCCGGACTTCTTAAGGGTTCTACGAGACACAAGGAGAATAAGGAGCATACGGAACAGGAGCAGAACCACCAGCAGCAACCACCACCAGCACGTGTGCGCCCACCGATAGCAATCAAGCCCATTGTGCCAGAGAGAAAGTTTATAAAGCCGGCGACGACACCCACCCAACAAATAGCTGAAGTTAAAGTCGAAACTAACGGAAATGGCAATGGAAATGGTAATGGCGATGCTGTCCCTCATGCAGAGAATTATTCGCGAAAAATGGATAAGTCGCCAGTAAAATCACCATCTGCCATTAGATCACCTGCAAAATCCATCAGTAAATCTCCAAACAAATCTCCATCAAAATCTCCAATCAGCGGACAATCGATAGCTCGAAATTCCTTGAACCTTTTAAGTCCCTTTAATGCTGAGGAGGCGCGCAAGAAAATTTCTGAAATCATTGAGAATTTCGGCAGCGGTATACTGAATACCAATATAACGCCCACCCATGATATTGAGCTGGACTTTGAGGATCTAGAAGTGCTACCCGAACGTCGCGAACTTGCCGTAAGATTGCGCAATGCCGGATTACTGCATCTGGAGCGTATTCTCTTCGAGAATGGCTATGACAACTTCAAGTTTGTGGTAAGTTCAAAGAGTTGAAACATTTTTTGCCGAATATATTTATCTTTTTCTATTAGCGCAATGTCTTTGAGGAACCTGATATTCCTTTACTACATATCCCGGAACGTGATGCGGCAAAGTTATTGCGATTTGTGGAAACATTGCCACCGGCAGAATTTCTGCCACAGGTGCCACTTAAGACGCAACAGGAGAATAAGCAGCTGGGTGTGGCCAATCTACAACAATGGTTGCATAGCATTTCTCTGCCCGAATATCTAGAGTTCTTCAAGTGAGTTTTAATAATAATAAGATCCCTAAAATTGATAAATTATTAATATATATTCAATGTTTATAGCAAACATCTTTACAATACAATTGAAAGTGTCTGCGGTGTGTGGGATGTTGAGCTTCAAACTGTGCTGGAGATTAATAAATTAGGACACCGAAGGCGCATACTACAATCCTTAAGTTACATACGACAAATGCGAGAATCCAAGTCCCAAAAGACACCTCTGGCCGAGAACAACGAAACTAATAGGATTACAACGAATGGTAATAAGGAAACGACAACAACAACAACCGCAGCAGGAACTGCACAATCCGCTGCGAATCCCTTGCCGCACCGGAATTCAATAACGGGCTATCGCAAGAATCGGTAAGTTTTTGAAATACTTTTATAGTTATTTTACATTTACAAAAACTATTTTTATTTTTTGTTTTAGTCCTGCACCGCAACCACCTGCACCTTCGGCGCAGAAATCAGCAACAAGTTCGACTGCACCACTTCAAATACGTGCACCTTCTGAACTACTTTTGGGACTGCCGGCAAATATGCGCAGCACCAAATGGCGTCACTCGCCACAAACTTTACTCAATGAACATATTAAATATGAGGTCCAGGTAAATGCCGCCCATTTAAATGGTTAACGTTACCAAACTAATATTACTTGATCCTTTCAGTATCTAGGCTCAACGGTTGTGAAAGAACTACGTGGAACTGAATCCACAAAGAAATCAATACAAAAGCTTAAAGCATCTGCAGGGCAAGCGAATGAGGAGATCCTTAAGCAGGGTGCATCTCTGACATTGGCCATTAATCATCGTGGCGTGGAATTTATTGACATGACAAGCAAGGTAGATATACTCTTTATAAAACTTATCTACATTTACAACTAATCAATGTTTCATATATTTATACAGCGTATTATCTGTGAGCATGAAATACAGAATATAAATTGTGCGTGTCAGGACTCCGATGATTTACGTCATTTTGCATACATTACCAAAGAGTTGGATATGCACTATTGTCATGTGTTCCTAGTTTCAAGCACGGTTAGTAGCTAAAATTGTTTTCTATTTCTCCCAATATACTAAATATAAAACTTTCTCTATAGGATTTAGCCAGTGAGATTATACTTACGCTTGGGCAAGCCTTCGAGGTAGCGTATCAATTGGCATTACGTGATGGAATCGCTAGTACGCCATCACTAGTACTTGATAATAGCATGCTTCAGGGTGAATTTTGTGGCGGTGGCAGCAAATAGAGCCAGGAGCTGGCCACCGCCCAGGCCCAAACCCGAAATCAATCTTTGGCAAACAGATCAAATCGTGCACGCAGCCTATGCGAAAAACTATTGTGCTTAACAAACTATGGGGCACTTTTCAAGCTATAGTGATGCAAGTTTTACATTCGTGTGGCAACTACAGACATTTAATCCTACGATCCTAGTCTTACGCATTTGAATTTTATACAATTTTCCCATATTTTTATTAATGGCCAACAGCAGTTAAGAAAATTCAACAAAAAGACTTTTAAGAAAATAAAAAATGGCACAATTTTTTAATGAAACGCACCCAAAAAAAAAAGAATGTAAAAGGCTTTTTTCGAGCTTCATTTAATACTCGTATTCTTCCAAAAATTTAAAAAAAAAACAGAACGCACAAATTTCATTATATCAATCATAAAAAAAAAACAACTAACAAGATCGTTCAAAAAGTAAACAAAAAATAGTAAATAATGCATTTAAAAATTCTTCAAAAACAAAAAAAAATTATAAAAAGAAAAAGAAATATATAAACGCGATTGCATTTAAAAAACATATTAATTGTGTGTAACAATGTTTTAGACAATTTTAGCTATATCTTAAATCTTAAATTGAAAAGTATAAATTACTATACTCCTAATCTAACATATTGGCATATAAACAATTTTATTAATGTTGAAAATTCGAATTCATTAAAAATCAAATACAAAAAAAAAAAAACAAAACAAAATTTGCTAGTGAAAAAGCAATGAAAATTCATATCCCGCTAAACATAAATATAGTTACATATATTGCAAAAAAAAAAAAAATTGGCTATATACAAGCGATTTAACTATATATATATATACTATATATATACAGACGTATGCGTGTTGTTATATAATTTTAATAAATAAAACTTATCGAATGCTTAACGACTCTAAATCAAATTGACATTTACAACGCATCATAAAGTTATAAGCAAATTTGCTTACAAAATAATATTATATAAAAATAAAAAATAAAAAAATTAAATTTATAATTAATAATTAATAATTAATATTGTGAATTGAGGCGTGTGCATATTGTTTAAAAGTTTTTTACAATTTTTTAACTAGTCCTTTAGTTGTTATTGGGGGATATATCCTATCATATATTTATATCGTATAAGTGAAAACATTATAAATATTATAATTTTAAATTGATTTAAGGCAAAGCCTTGTTGTTAACGATTTTAGTTGTTTTTTTATTATTTATTTTATTTTTTTTTTTGTTTTTTGTTAATCTATTTAAACATTTATACAAAATTTCTCTCGATGTGTGCAATGCTTTAAATGTGTTAGCCTGCTTTACGGTACAACAATGTTTATAAGAAGTACCTATCCATAACAAAAAGAAAATAAAATACGATAAGATTGAAATAAATAATAATTGTGCATTTTCTGTACGCAATTTTAAAGTTTGTTATTCCATTTAAACTAATACAAAATCTTAAAAAAAAGAAAAATTGTAAAACTAAAATATATATACATACAATTATATATATATATATATATTGATTTATACAAATATACATAAAAATTATATAAATACATATACATATATATATATATATATATAAATAAATAAAAAAAAAATAAAATACTCTTAACAGGCTAGCGCATAACTAATGAAATTTAATAGCGATCTATGCATATATAAATATAGCAAAAGAAACATGTTTACCGAAATAATAATAATACTAAAAAAAAAAATAATAATAATAATAATGAAAAAGAGAAGAAAAAACAAAACCGAAATGGAAACCTGTAAACCTGATTTGTCTTCGTCAAATTGCATAAACAAGTTTATGAAATCTATTGAAATATTGAGCAAATCAGATGCATAAATAAATATACTATATGTATCTCTATAACTCTCTGCATATGTGTGTGTGTGCGTGTTGTGCGTTTACACACATACTATGCACAACTTATAACACAAATAAAAACAGAAAATGAATCCCTACAAAATACAAAAAAAAAAAAATAAATGCATAAATAAATAAATAAATAAATTCATATATACAAACATATGTAATTAAATGAAAAGAAAGAAAAAACAAATGTTTATCAAGTTATTTATGCTCTAATATAAAATAATATACACGGGTCAGTGCAGCAGTTAAACGATTCACTTTAATTATGCTGCACTTTCCCACAGGCTTCATTCACAACTCTTCATTCTCGATTGCCCCGGCAACTCTTTACACTTCTGCCCGATATAGAACGCAGATCATTTACACAAATTGACCGCTAGCCGGTTTTTATTTTATATTATTTTTATTTATTTTTTTTTTGCTATATGTCTTGTTGGTTTTTATAAGGCTAAATGCGTTAAGCATTTGATCATACGAATATTAATTGGCAAAACACCAAAGCGCAGCTCGCGGGCCCCGACACTGAACACAATCACACACATACAAACAAATACAAGCTCACTAATGTTGCCGCGTGCGTCAAATGTTGCCAAGCAACATGATAGCACTGATAGACAGATAGACATATAGACAGACCGAATGCAACGCATTGTAGAGGATGGTATCGGATCGGGTAAGCATGAAGCTTTAAGTTTAAGTTGATGGGACCAGCCAGAATGACGACGAATGCGATGCTACAACTGATGCTATAACTTCTTGTAGTCAGTCGCCTGGCTCATTTGGTCGATGCCTTGATGCTGCCGCAAAACTTGAAGCTTAACGGTTTAAATTATTTCTCGTCGTCTCTTTTGCTGCTAGCGTGCAATTTGTGGCACACAGCTTATCACAATTTCATTATTACAAGTATTATTATTATTATTATTATTACTATTGCCATTGTAAATTCACAGTATGCAATAGATAGACAATAAGAGCAAGAGAGTAAGCAATAGAAATACAACAGATGGTGATAGAGATGGAGATGGAGCTAAAGATACAGGGATATAGCTGCCATTTGGCATTGCCATGAGATTGCCTGTGCGTTTATTTATATTTTTTTTTGTTGTAATTGAAATTGCGTGACTTTATTCTTTGATTTCGCCATTCGCGTTTTGTTAGCGCTTTTTCTTTTGTATTGCCATTGCCATTCAAAGGAAACAGACAAGCTTGCACATTCTACAATTGCACACACATACATATGCACAAGAAACTTTTGCGAGCTTTCATTGTTAATGCGAGTATAACAACAGCAACAAACGACTTGTGAAAAAAGCTGTTCGCCTGTTCGAAATGCGAGCAAGCAGCGCTATGTTTGCCCAGCCCTTGTGTAAGTGAAAGCGAAATAGGCCTATGCGATGCGTAAGTGTGCGAGACCATGAAACTGTATATGTATCTCACTCTGCCTTTCGCTCTCTTCTTTCTCTTTGTCTGACAAGTATTTTATGAACCAATTGGCAGCAGCTGTTGCGCTGTATTCACATATTCTGTGCGCCTGCTAAATGTTGTACCAAAAAATCGCCGTTCGTCAGTAAAACGCGCATTTGACAAACGCCCGAAACGCTATAGCGATTCGTGAAACATTTTCTTCTACTCTGTGTGTGTATTGTATAAAATATATTTCCAGTGTTTAGCTGTATTGCAAAGCCTCAAGGTCTGTGGCTGTGTAGTCGCAGCATATTGCATTGGAATATTTTTATGTTAAATGTTAATGCAGCTGCATTTCGTTTGCAGCTAAACTTGTCATACAAAGAAGCGATTGCTACTACCTCCTCACTGTGAGTAACTAATTACTTGTCATAGTCAGAACATAAAAAAAGAAGGATTAAAATATAAATTAGTCTAAATCTAGTTAGTCGTAAGAACTGTCGATGTAAATAGAATAATAAAATAAAATATTTAGATTTCTGAATTATTGCATTTATTAGCAAATATTAAACTATTTTTTAATTAATTTAAAATTAATTTCTACAAATAAATAAAGCACTTAAAGCACATTTTAAGAATTGCGAAGTATTGGCGAAACCACTTTCCATTCCTTAGAATTTTTAGTGCAAAATTCATCGCATTCTTCTTTGGTAAAGAAACGATTGGTATTGCCGCCGCAGTTAGAATAAGTGAATGTTTCGCATCGAAATTTATACATATTGAAATACCACATTTTACGATGTCCTCCGCATTTGCCATAAGAAGGATTTTTTAAGCAAATTGCTAGAAAAATCAAATATCAAATGTTAGCAAAGAATAAATAAAAAAAAAAAACATAATTAAATAAATTGTTGTGTTTTTTACCTTTGTTTAGACTTTCCAAACGTGAGCCTTGGTAAGCCCAATCGTTTAAAAAAGTATCCTTTGTTCCTTGTGCCAATATGACAGCCGTTAGTGTCAGCAATAAAACTAATGAATAAATAATACGCAACATTTTTATCTAGCGCTTGTCTCTGTTACCAATCTGAAGAAGTAAAGAAAGCAACTGAATTAATTGATAGAATTCATCACGATTATATATAGTGCAAATGCATTTATTATGACAACTGTTTTCATATTAACAATTGTTTAAAAATTATCTTTAAAAAAAAACATACATAGACACACACACATACACGCACACCTTGTGGCAATGTGTCGATGTGCAATGCAATGCAATTTCAATTGCAATTGCAATTGCTCAATCTGTAATCAGTGTAGTGTACAAAATAATACGACCGGTTGACCAGTTAGTTAGCAAGCGAATTCAATTAAATTTCTCAATAAATTATAAGTGCAAAAACGCACGCTTTTCTGCACAAACACATACATACATACATAGATACATACATAGATACATACTCATATTAAATAGTATTACATATTTATCTCAATGGTGTGCTGCATACTTACTTGTAGATGCATATGAGTGTTAACTGTGAACTGGTCCGAACTCCCGAGTTGAAACCGGTACTTAGTACACACGTATCGAGAGATTACGCAACATTTAGCGCACATCACATCACATACCATCACAGCATCACATAACATATAACACATACGCCGTGTTGTACACTTCAAATGCAAGTATGTTGAATGAATGTAATTGTATGTTTATGCATCTACAATGTGTATGTGTGTGTGTGTATCTCTGTATGTGTTAGTAGACATGTCTGGCTTGCATTTTTCATCTCTTAAAACGAAATCGAAAACATCGGAAAATTGAAATTCTAGATCAAGGCCACACACTGCAACATAAACATTGCGTATATGTATTCGCTTTTTTCTTTTTTTTTTTTTTGTATGAATATTCATATTAAAGTATATATATGTGTGTGTGTGTGTGTGTGTGTATGTGCACACGCAATGTGCGTAAAAATTAAAAAAAAAATAAAAAAATAAAAATAGTAAACTAGTAAACTAGTTTGCCATTGGAGGAGGATGCTTGTGGCTG
This sequence comes from Zaprionus obscuricornis, assembly GCA_037044475.1. Classification (NCBI taxonomy): domain Eukaryota; kingdom Metazoa; phylum Arthropoda; class Insecta; order Diptera; family Drosophilidae; genus Zaprionus; species Zaprionus obscuricornis. The sequence continues at coordinate 197,518 of JBAMBR010002722.1, forward strand.
GGGCCAGTTGGCCAATTGGCAAATAGCAAAAACGCACGTTAACTGGGCCAAAAGGAAGCACTGTCAATGCATTTTATAAATTGCGCTGTAAATCAATTTTGTCATACAACAATTTGCATTTGTAAATTACAAGACAAAACACTTAGCAGCACTTACAAAACTGACAGGGCCACAGGCTCCGAGTTTCGGTCCGGCAAACCTCCAATTACAAAATCAACAAAAAACAAATATACAAAATATTTTTCTTATTTGATTCAAATGTCGATGTCGAAAATGTCATTGATCGACAGTTTATTTGCCATAGGTGAGTTGAAGGTTATACAGTAGCAAATATAATCAATAATAATGAAATATATATCACTGTCTATATATATTTAATAGAGTAAATATTTTGGTAAATATTTTTAATGAAATATTGAATGTAAGAAAAATATGAGAAACTATTAAAATGTAACCCAACCCATATTAACAGCTGCTGCTGCTGCAGCTATTGAAATTCTTATAAAATTTATTTTCATTTCATAAAATACTGTAAATTTATTCAAACTGCAGCCTTCAAACAATAAAACCAAAAAAAAAATCTGGTAAATTATAATATAATACAATAAAATTACACTGCTTGCGGGTAAAAATTTCAATTCGATTCAGTTTAACATTTTCATTTTCATTTCAACAGATTTTATATGTTATGCTATCGGCAATTTTTCAGCTGTTTTGAACTATTAAATAAATTATTGGATATATATAACTTTATTAATTTAAATGCTATATTTAATATACAGAAAAAAAAAACACAAAAAAAAAACAAAAAATAAAAAACAAATTTTTAAGGTAATATTATTTTTGACTTGAAGTTTGTATCATGCATAAAGCGCACAGTGTGGCAGAGTGTTGTGTCTCAAGGTACGTAAGGGAAAATTATGCAGATCAGATATTTGTTTATTATATAGCTGCAATTGCGTGCCTATAAAACTTATAGGATATAGTGGCATGATCTTACCAATTTCTATTTATTATTTATTTAGAATATTTTTATAGATTTTTGATGAATGCAGTAGAAGCCCGAATACTGTGGATCTGTCGAAGAAATGAAGTTTTTGTATGAAAAAACTTTCCGCTTAGTAGAGTATCACATTTTCGGCATGAAGATAACTTTGATTTCTTGTGTTTTATTTTTTGCGTATATTACTGTAGCAATAGTTATTATTATTATATTTATTATTATTGTTATTTAGGGCTGCCTTGGGACATTACAAAATTTTTGTTAAGCCTCATGCAGCATGTCAAGGCCAAGTTTTAAGTGAAGTTTATTTTATTTTTTGTTTACAACATTGTTGAAATCTTATCTTTAGATATACAAATTATTTCGGACAATTGCAAATGATCAATAACAACAACAACAACAACAAATAATGTTTTTGGCAGGCTATAAAATAATAATAGACATATAACAATGATTATCGCTATGATATGACTATAAATACTTGATGCTTGCCGACTGTCGCACAATGAAATGAACGATATGAAAGATTTTGCAATTATTGGTAATAAAAATGTTTATGTTTATAAACAGACACTTTAGCCGATGACCATTTGCCGATGACTTCTGGTCTGGCGAATATAAATCATCATAAATCTAAGTGCAGTATAAATATTTATCGTGATTTTATACGAATTACAGACGAAGCGCAAAGGAAAACCAAGTAAATTACCTAAGCATGATCTGCAACAAGAAGCAAAAGACGACAACGACGAGGACGATGAAGAAGAAGTAGAAGTAGAAGAAGTAGAAGAAAACCACATTGACCACATTTGGCATGCGTGAGAATCGTAGTTTGAGCTGCGAAACCAAACCAATCGCAACATTTTCTTCTTTTTTTTTATGGCAGGCAAATTTTTTTTTTTTTTTTTGCACATGGCAAAATTGTGATTCGAATGCTGCTGATAAAGAAAGATGAAAAAAAAATGAAAAGGTTGCGCGGTCTTAGAAAGTAGGTTAATTAGCGCTGATCAATGTGGCTGGCATTCAAGTAGAAGTTGCAAACATCCGTTTACCAATGTGGACCACACAGTGGCACAGAGTGCGACAATGCCGCATTGCCACATTGATCCAATAAAACATAACGCAATGGAATGCCCAAAAAGTTGACCTCAAATGGCGCTGACGGCACTTTGGCGACTGTTCAGCCTACAATAAGGATAAGGCCGAGGACGAGGACGAGGACGTGGACGTGGACGAGCGCGCACACGTCACGGTTAATTGGCCATTCAAATGTCAAGTTCAATTTTGGGCTACATTAGCGTTACCTATAAAAGGGCCGTTGGCTGTGCGCCGCATAAAATGAGATTTATTGTTGCAGTTCTCTTGCCTCTCTCTCTCTCTCTCTCTCTCTCTCTCTCGCCCGCGGACTGCATAAATTTTTCGTCTCAAGCTGTAACTCTGCGCACTTGGACTTGGACTTGCAAGTTGCAACTGCAAATACCACTGCCACTGTGACTGTGACTGGTGGCAATGGTCGGAGTCAGCAAAACAATTGGCCAAAAAAAAACAAACCAATAATAAAAAAAAAAGAAACCATCGCGATGGTCAAATCGTTTTGCCCAAACGGTTCATGTGCATTTAACTTCTTTGAATAATTTGGCCAGCCCAAAAAATTGTATAAATTGGAATATCATTATTATCAGATCTAAGAATATAGAACCACAAAAAAATAAAATAAAATAAAAAAAATGAAAAATAAATAAAAAAAATTAAAATAAATAAATTAAGCATTTAACAAATAAATAAAATAAAAATTTAATATTAAAAAAAAAAAATAAAAAAAAAATAAATTAATTAAAAAAAAAATGAGAAATAAATAAAAAATTAAAATAAATAAATTAAACATTTGACAAATAAATAAAATAAAAATTTAAAAAAAAAAATACAAAAAAATAAAATAAAAAAAAATTAATAAAAAAAAGAAAGACGAAAAAAAATACAAATTAAATAAATATAAATATTTGCCACTAAAAAGTTGCCTAATGTATTTTTTTTTTCTAATACAAAATTTGTTTAATGACATTGACACGCAACTTCCGATTTAAGGCTATAAACGAAAAGGAGCTCAAGTTAAACAGCTTTTTCTTATCAGTTAGTGAGTCTATCAGTCTATCAGTCTGACAGTCTGTCAGTTTGTTAGCTTGTTTATGGTATTTGGGTGCCAAAATGAGAAACCTACAATTAGTTTATTGAAATTGCGTTGCTTTTAAATCGTACTTAAATATCAATTAAATTTGCACAGCTTTAAAAAAATAATTTGAAGTGGAGGCAGCTTCAAGCTTCAAAATATACAAAGCACATACACATACACACACACACACACACAGATATTGGCTGCAAATTGAGGTTGTGCTGGCTGCTGCTGCTGTTGCTGCTGTTGTAAGTGTTATTTTTTTTTTTTTTGGTAGCATAAATCAACGATAAGAAAATTAAAAGCCATAAATTTGCAATTAATTTTTAATTTGTGCAAATTGATTAACATCACTTTGCTGCATACGCTGAAAACGCCAATAAAAATGTTATGAAATAAATCAATACTTGAGTTTTTTTATTTGATAAATGTATTTCCTGCATAGTCTTTTTATTTATTTTTTTTCATACTGCAAAAATAAAAAAAAACAAAACAAAAAACACAAAAACAAGATAAACCATCGAATATTATGCTAAGAGTTTCTTGCATATAAATTCAAAAAATTGCATAAAAATTTTATTTATAGCTTGAATTCAAATTCAAGATTGCAAAATTTTTTTCTTTTTTTTTTTGTATATTTTTTTCATAGCAAAATCAATATTTTTTTTAAATTTTTTTTTTTCAATTTATTCATTGCTCAGAATCGCTCTAAATCTTTGTACTATGGAATTATTAGATAAAAAAATTTTAAATTAATATTAATATATTATAAATTTAAAATTAAATTTCAAGGTTTTCAAGCTCTTGCAACTTTAATGAAAAGTTTTTCATCCTAAAATAATAAAGCACGATTATCTTCAGCCGTCCCGAGGATTTCATACCCTTGTAATCTTAAGAGAAGATTTTTCATAGAAAAACTCAATTTTTGTCCAATTGCGCCTATGGCAGCAATATGATATAGTAGTCCGATATAGACGAAAATTTATATGAGACGTATAATCTGACACTAAGCGCAAATCCTGTAAGTTTCACTCGGATAGCTTAAAAAACAAAAGAAAAAAATAATATATTTGGCCGATTCCGACTTATACTTAGCTTATAGACATAGGGAGTACGTGTATCAAGATTCATTGAGATAGCTTTAAAACTGAGAGACTAGTTTGGATTGAAACAGACGGACAGACAGACAGACGGACAGATGGACATGCATATTTGAATTCTACTGCTGATCAAGAATACATATACAGTAGATTCCGCTTATAGCGACTTTCAAGGGACTTACGATTTTACGTCGTTATACCCGGAAGACGCACTAACCGAAAGTAGTTTGTATGTATAAGTTTGCATGGGGACCAATCAAGCCAACCAGTTTTAGTCGCAGTAACCGGACAGACGCTTTAAGCAGAGTCATTATAACCGGATTCTACTGTACTTTATTGGGTCTACCAAGCCTCCTAATGGCAATGGCTGCTATATATAGATATAGTTGTATCTAGATATAATTATACGATTAAATTGAAATTTAATTAAAATAAATATCTCATTATTATCCTTAAATCCTGTAAGTTTAAGCATGATATCTCAGCAAATAAAAAAGTTCAACAATAATTCAATTTTCCAAAAAAAATTTTCCCTATTATAAAATTTATCATAATTAATACAAATTTCTCAGCGTAAACTTTGTTTACACTGTAAACTTTATTTCAATGTCATTTTTCTTTTTCTTAAGCGCACGCTCAAGTATTTCTCATGATTATAAAAGCCTTAAAGCTGTTTACCACGAACCCGTCAGCATCAGCATCAAGCGTTTTAAGATTCTTGCCACAATCTGTTGCCTGAATGCACAATATCTCATAATGTAGGACTCTATCCAAACAAAATGCCCAAAGCTACAACCTACGCAATTTGGTCAATAAATTAGCTGGAAAAGTGCCAGTTAGAGTTAGGAAAAGTGTGAAGGTCTCGAACTGGCCAATCTCCACTGTTAACCAAAAGAGAGAAAAAAAGAAAAGCAGCAAAAAAAAAACCAAAAACAAAATATCAAGAGAAGAAAACTAATAACATAAGGTGAACTCTTGAACCTGCTGTTATTGTTGTTGCTGTTGCTTTTGTTGCTGTTGTAGCTGTTGTAGCTGCTGTTGCTGTTGTTGCTGCTGTTATTGCTGACGTTGTCCAATGAGTTGTGATTAATTATGCTGACATTAAATCGGCTAATAGAAATATATCTCGTTGCGATGAAAATAATGTTGACGTGATAGTAATTGAAGTTGTTGCTGTTTGCTGTTTGCTGTTTACTGTGATTGTTGCTGTTGTTGTTTGACTGTTGGAAGAACGAGCATTGCCTTTAACCCTGTGGAAAATTGCCTTTTCACCGAGTGCTGTGCGCAGTTTATTGCAAATTTGTTTGTTTTGTATTTATGATAACTGATGGGGGGGAAAATGTTTATTTATTTATTTTTATTTTTTATTTATTTATCTTTTTTTTTTTTTTTGTGGAAAAGCGCTTTGGAAAACGCATTTTGACAGACTACATAAATCACATTGATAATTGGCAACTGTTTCATAGTATTTTATTTTTATTTATTTTTTTTTGTTGCTGCACTGTGCTGCTTTCACGCAGCAATGCCAACACATCACAGCTAGACGTAGATGGCAAAATTGGCAACGTTTTTGCAACTTGGGAAAGTTCTCAGCAAAACGTTAAACGAATTGAGCAACAATTAAACTAAAAATGTGTGGCAATATAATTAACTGTTTGACTGCAATTGCTGCCTGTTGCAGTTGCTGCCTGTTGCTGTTGCTACTAGTGTGAATACATGAATAGATGAGTAGAAGATATACACACTCATTGAAGTACTCGGACAAGTATAAGTTATTTAGCCACGCATCATCAACGTATTTAAATCAATTACAATCAGCAATTTGCTAGCTTCCCTCTCTCTCTCTCTCTCTCTCTCTATCTCCGCACTCCATGTCCTACTCTCGATGCCTCGCTAGTCAGCTTAGCTCTTTAATCAACAAGCTATGCGTTTGTATTACAGATAGATGACACTCTGCCTCTGGAGACATTGCTGTTGCTGTTGTTGTTGCTGTTGTTGTTGCTTGAGTTGCCTTGGTCGTGTTAAGTACGCGCGAATTAATGTGTTGCCAGAGTCAGTACATCTTGAAAGTCATCTGCAGCGCTTGCCGTTGTTGCTGTTGCTGTTGCTGTTGCTGCTCTAGCTACAACTGTTGCTGCTGTTGTTGTTGTTGCTAGCGCTGTTGTTGCTAAATTGCAAGTCAAGCCAAGTCAAGAATTTAACAGCCAAAGCGCCGCCTGCTTGCCTGCCTGCCTGCCATTGCCAACTAAGAGGCAGGCAAGCAGTGGCAGAGGCAAGCGGCGCGTAATTTACGTCGATTTGATGTTTCCAACATAAATTTATAGTGCGCACATTTTTAGCAACGATTTGTTGCCAGCGCCGCCTGCATGTTGCTGAATTGATGATGCTGATGCTGCTGCTGCTGCTGCTGCTGTTGCTGTTGTTGCTGGCGTGCTTTGATTTCACAGAGCAGCGAGCAGAGCAGTTGAGATACACAAAAATGTCGCAATAGTACAATAATGAAAAAGCAAAGAAAAAAATCATGTTGGCATGTGGCTTGGTCTGCTGCTGCTGTTGCTGCTGATGTTGCAGCCCATGTGTTGCTGCTGTTGAGGTTCATTTTTCTGTTTTTTTTTCCCAAGCAACATTTTTGTTCGGCAAACGATTTGGATTTTTTTTTTTTTTTATTGACTGAAGAGGCCGCTCTGCCAGTTGGAGGAGGCAGCCGTGTCTTTGAAGAGGCGCCTGCGTGTATGAGATATGGTGTTGCATATTTCGTTGTTGTTGTTGTTGTTCTTGTTGCTGCTGCATGTTTGTTGCATCGACATGACATGTTCAAAGAGCAGGAAGTCATTTTGCGTTTTGCCACATTTATGAGTTACGCTTTGGCCGCGTGTTGCAAGCAAAACATTGCATGCAATGTGCCACTTATGCATTGCTACCTTGCTGCATGCTGTTGTTTAATTATGTGCAACTTGTTTGCAGACCAAAAGGCAGCAAATGATGTCATTAGCTCGACTGCCAATAGACTGGCAACTGGCAACTGGCAACTGGCCAAGCATACAGTGCAAAGGGTAAAACACGCAAAATCAAATTAAGAAATTAAGTGGCAACATTTATCGGTAAAGCAATTGCAACATGTTGCTGCCATTGTTGTCTAACTATTTACTGTTGCTGCTGTCTGTTGTTAGCTGCATGAGCAACAAATTGATGCTGTTGCTGCTGCTGCTGCTGTTGCTACCCTGGGGACAACACGCCGAACTAATTGCAAGTGGAGCAGCAGCAAAAAAACAAAAAAAAAAGAGAAAATTGTACGTAAATTTTTAGATATAGACGCCCAAGGGCAGAAGCTGATGCAAGATGCAGCATGTTGCAGCTACTATGTAATGCTGCTGCTGAATGATGCTGCAAACAATGTTGGTGGGTGATGTTGCTGTTACTGCTGCTGCTGCTGCTGATGTTGCCTAGCCCAATTATAAGGCACCTGCAATTGTTGACAATTGCAAAGCGAAGTGAACCGTACCGCATGATTTATGCTGCTAACCATTTAAAGTCTCCATGGCGGTTCCATAAACAAATTGTCGCCATGCGCTCTAAATGGACCTCAAATGCTAGCCTGGACTGCCATAGACTGGCATGGACTAGACTGGCCTGAACGTCCAATGAAATGCCATGAAATTGAGCTGTAATTGAATTGCACTCAGGATACGAATTTCGATGAAACTCAATTGCCAATTTTTCCTATTTTTCCTATTTTTATTTATTTATTTTTTTTATGTATTTTTTCTATTTTTATTTATTTTTTGTTTTTTTGGCCATCTTGCAATTTATTGCGCTGCATTTCAATTTCACAATTAAAACACGAGTTCATGTTGGCAAAGCCAAAGCCAATGCTTGTGCCATAGCCACATCATTAGTTTTTGGCCAAAAACAAATATGGTCATTGTCTCTAATGCTGTCTCTCTCTTTCTCTCTCTGTGTGTATATATGTGTGTGTGTGTGTGTGCGTGTATGTGTGTTTGTCATGGATATTGCCACATATCGCATGCGACTTTGTTACAATTTTAAACATTTAACATTTGTTTTAGTCAACAAAAGCAGCTTTTTTTTGTCTTACTTGTTGCTGTTATTGTTGTTTGTTGTTGTTATTGTTGTTGTTTGCCCAGCCTTGCTTGGCTGTTGATAATTTGTAAACAGCAACATTGTTGCTGCTACTGTTTGCTGTTGTTACTGTTGTTGTTGCTGCTATTGCTGTCGCTGCCAGTGTCGAGCGCTTGTTGCTGTCCAAATTGCCAATGCGATCAATATGTATCTTAATCAATGTTGCTGCAACATGTACTTACCAGCTAACACTAGTTAATGCATTAAATATCTTGTCACAATTCGCTCCTTAGACATTTGCAATAATTATTAATGCTTAACAGTTCATTGAAATATAATGCAAATTTCTATCAATTAGCAAATTATCGCATGCGATAATTTAAAAAAAAAAAACAAAAACAAATTAAATTTTATGGCAAAGTAATTTTTTGATTCAATAAGATTTATTCAAACTTAATTAAAATTTTAATAAAAAATAAAATAAAATATATATAAAATAAAAAATTAAATAATAATAATAATAAGATAAATAACATATAACAAGCAAAATTAATAAATAAAAATAATAAATTAATTAAAAAAATTAAATTAAATTTATATATAAAAATAAATTTAATTTAAATATAAAATTTAATTTAATTTAAAAATAATTTTAAATTAAATAAATATAAATAATAAATGAAATAATTATAAGATAAATAATAAAATTAATAAAATATACCATAATTATAAAAAAATTTATTTTGATTAATTTTAAATTAAATTAAATTAAATTTATATATAAAATTTTAAATATAAAATTAAATTTAATTTAAAAATAATTTTAAATTAAATAAATATAAATAATAAATGAAATAATTATAAGATAAATAATAAAATAAATGAAATAATTATAAGATAAATAATAAAATAAATAAAATATACCATAATTATAAAAAATATATTTTGAATAAATTCAAATTTAAATTTAAAAAAACACATTTAAAAAAAAAAATATATTTAATAAGAATAATTACAACAAATATTTTATATTTATAATAAATTTTAATATAAAAATAAAAAAAATGTTTAATAAATTTAATATATTATAAAAGAATTATAAAAGAATTTAGAAAAAAATATTAGATATTATTATTATTAATTATGTTCAGGAGTAACTTACGCTTAAAAGTAGGCGTGTCGTGTAAAGTATTAATAATTTTAACCAGACTGTAAAGGTTTACAAATGCAAATGCAGCTGCAGACGCAGCATCAGTGTCAGCATGGACAACAATAATATTGCAATGATTTTCAATATATATACATATATATATATATATTACCATAGTAATCGAAACTATTGTCAGCTTCATCTAGCGTAATAAAGACTCAAACCTTGCTTGACTTTGCCCAATTTGGAATCATTTCTGGCTGCACACAAGTGAGATCAGTGATCAACGCTCTCAGCATGCAGCGTACAGCGTGCAGTGTTGAGCGCTCCATGATTAGTGATCAGTGTTCAGTGATCAGTGATCTGGCATGCCACCCGGCAAAATGGATGCAGACTATGAGATTTCATGTAACAACGAAACAAAAATATCATTGTCAAATGTGCTTTTAATTGATGTAGACAGCGCCCGTACATATTGGACAGGCAACTGGACACTCGGCTCGGTTGATGTTGAGGCTGTGGCTGTGGCTGTGGCTGTAACTGCTGCAGCGACTGTTGCAGCGACTGTGGCAGCAACTGTGGCTCCAACCACAAACTGACAAGCGCACATTAGCAATAAAATATCTAATTGGCGTCTCTTAAGTAACAGCAACAACAAAGTCAACAAATGAAATTTTCTTTATATTGTCGACTGTTTTTTTTTTCTTTTTTTTATGGCTGGGGAGTCGACAACATAAACGAGACTTTTGTTAAAAGATTTGCCTTGGCAATTGTAACTGTAGTCTAAAGCGTGTATATGTTTGTGTGTGTGTGATACAATTTATTGGCTTTGATTTATGCCAGCAACTAAAATTTATTTCATTTTTAATGAGTAATTTACACAAAATTGCATTAATTTGCGCGCCCGAAAGCGAAACACATGCCACATGCCACAGCGACATGTAACAAGTAACAAACCACAAGCAACACGCCATGGCGACAAGTCATGGCAAATTTCTGACATTTCCTTGATTTATATTTCACACAATTACAAAAAAAAAAAATTCAATTGAATTCTCAACGAAAAATCTCTAGCTAAATGATCTTTTGGCATGTCTCCAATTCGCCAAGTCTCCAAATCTCCAAGTCTCATGCTATGCACAATTAATGCAATTATTGATACATTTTATTTATTTTATTTTTTTCTATTATTTTTTTTTATCTATTAATTTGAATTTAATTTCCAAATGCCGCGAAATTCCGTTAAGATTCCCGCGAGAAAGAGCAAGCAAATGTTTTACTTTTTTTTTTCTGTTGTTGGTCGCGAAACGTAGTTAAAGTGTTTTGCCAATTAAACGCCGTTTGCAAGCCATTGCAAGCATGTTGCAACAATTTCCATATGTGCAGCAGATGCCAACCAAAATGGTCGCTTGACAAACGCAGATCAAATGCCTTAACTCCCGCTGCCACAACGCGCCATTAGACTGTTCGATGATATTGGGATTGAGATGATTTAGTGTGGTGTATGCTGTAGGCTGTAGGCTGCGTGGCTGTGTGGCTGCTGCAAGTTGACCGACCATAAATGCAACGTTTAAATTAATATGTACGAGCGTCACCTAATGAAGCTAGCGCAAATCTTTGCAGATCACAAGCAACGTGACCAACACGGCGTGGCGGTATTTTTGGAATTTTTACAACACTGCAACACTTCAATGCACTTAAAGAGAGAGAGAGTGAGAGAAGGAGAAAGCCCATAGCACAAGTGTAGAGTAATGTGCGAAAATACAATTTCGATATCCATGCCTAAAGTGTAAGAGCGAATGAATAAGAAGCATAACATCGACTGCAACAGCGATGCCACACTTGATATTTTTTCTATTAGCAATAAAAATAGAAAAGACAAAGACTAAGGCAGAAGCGAAGGCGAAGGAGAAGACGAAGACGATGTGCAGCAAGACGACGAGTCGAGGAAAAAAAAAAATGTATCGCTAGCTGTCTAACAATTGTCTCATCGTTTATCTCAGCTGTCTAGCTCTGCTATACGTTTTCTCTACATCTATCAGATACTCATATTCATATTCACATACACTCATCGCTTGTTGTTGTGAATCGTTGAAATTATCATAATTCACATATAAACACAACTGTGCAATTTCTCGTGTTTATTTTTATGGCAGAGACGACCAATCAAAATAAACACGAGAAATTGCACAGTTGTGTTTATATGTGAATTATGATAATTTCAACGATTCACAACAACAAGCGATGAGTGTATGTGAATATGAATATGAGTATCTGATAGATGTAGAGAAACGTATCACAGATAGCTAGACAGCTAGATAAACAATACGAGACAGAGATTGTTAGACAGCTGACAACGTCATCGTCATCATCATCATCATCA